>MJUU01034755.1:0-19432 GCA_002080025.1 Modiolus philippinarum
GCATATGCAGAAAATAAATTCACAGTAACTTCGGTATTTAGTTATTTATGAAAGGGCAATACATATTGTATATCCAGATTTTATACAAATTCAGCCACTCAATCTATTAAAACAAATTTTAAATCCAAATTTTCAACTTTTGTCAGCATGCAGTAGAGACATTTTAAAGCAAAGTACAGACTTGCAAAAGTAAAGTCTCCGTTGACTAAATTTGCTCTATAATACTTGCACAAGTAATTTGTTGTTGTATATACATACATGTATGTTTGTATTTACTGTATTTGCTCGGCCCTTATGGATGTAACTTGCAAATAATTAAGTTATTCAGTCATTATTTTCATCTTTTCAGCTTTCAGTTCGTTATCCACGTTTTATTGATATAAAATACGAGTAAATGCATATGAGGCACGGTCTCTACAAATACTGTACATGGTGAAACCAAGCCATGGAACAGCGCTTTAATTGTTCTTCCTCAACTATATTTTGTATTCTGAGCATTTATTCTATACATAACACATCGTCCTTACTTTGGTTTCATATCTATCTATAATTAATGAAATTATAAAATTAAAATAAAATATGACTTACCGAGTTCATGTTGATATTTATCTCTGAAATATTATATATCAAATCAATATGCCGACATTTATGGTCAAACTAATTTAACACCTTTAGTGAGGCTCAACAGAGGACACCTGACAGGTGTTATTTCCAAGCTATTATTAGGATGCAATTATTCATATTTACACTACTTTATTCAAGCCTTCGTATTATCTGATCTATGTGTTTTTGCGACCGGTTTTGTTCGACAAAAATACCGGGTAAAAAATCAAAATTCCATTGAATCCCTTAGGATTGTCAGTCGCACTCCTAGCATCTTATATTGAAATCCAAACAGCCACAAAAAAGGACAACGATATAAACATCTAACAGTTTGCACTCCGATGTCGAAGGTGTTAATTTGCCAGGTTGATATGACGTTAAAGCTTATGAAAGCTTTTCTTGGTAAAATGCGTTTTATTCTCTTATTCAAAGTGTTTAGGAAACAATGTGCAATCTTAATTATCATAGCCCTATATATTATGGCCAAACATGTATTAAACACTACCGTGAAAACAAATGGAAAAAGTCTTCGCTTTCTTCTCCAATTCAAATTGCCTCTTGTCGACTTGCTAGGGCCACGTGGCTCCATTGCAGTTTAATTAGCGAAACCAGAGGTTATGCCAACACAAAAACGGCACTTACTATAACTTGCTTACAGATTAATGTAAGGACATTGCTATTAAGCACTTTCTTCAATTTGTACACTCTCCTAGACATGTAATCGAAACATTAAAATTAAAAAAAAATATGACTAAATAAAAAAAATAAATAAAATAAAAGCAACTATCAAATATTTAATGGCAAATTGACTCAGAAAAGGTATTTCAGATTTCAGATCATTTCTTTAGTAATATTTGATTTTTAGTTAAAATTAGAGTTGCTCCTCTTTTGACGCTCATTCAAAAAGCTGTTTAAGCAGAAAAAATTTTTTTTTCCTTTTGGCATTCAAAACCTGACAAAAGATATTTCTCTGGCTGGCACAATACCATTTCTATGAACAAATAAATTTCAGGTAAGAAATGCATGCCTTGCCTTTTGATCTGTAGACAAGGCATGCATTCGAAGAGAGACTCGAAGTTGCATCATCCCGATTTAGAATTATAAAGTCCAGGAAATAATGTTTTTTTGAAAATCCAATTCCATTTTTTTTTGTAATTTTTAAATTCGATTTGAACAGTCAACACTTGCATACATTTGTACCTTTGTCTTCCCGAATTAGGGTTTTTCTTTTCAGATCTTATTGGTCAATTTTTCCCTATCAGTTTTTATATGTATATTTGTATTTCAGCTTCTGGACTTCCGAATGTTTTAACGTAAGTTCAGTAGGTACTCCAACGAAGAATTTTGTAAGCAAATTTTGATTATTTGTTAATTTTCATTGCACAAATACATAATGATGATATGGTGTATGAAGACGTACGTTAAGTGTTCTATTTAAATTACAACCTATACTTTGTAAATGCAAAGTTTCAAATAGATTCATGAATGCACGTAGGTGCACGGCAATTTTAACTCTTACGTGTTTTTGCAATTTTCTCGAATTTTGGTCGTAATTAATCATAGTGGTCAAGGCGCCGTAACTCCAAAATAATTTTGAACCAGTTTTTCCTTAGCTCTTATAGAACTGGTAAATGCGAAGAAAATAAAATACCGGAAGTGCACTAATTGTAATTTTTTAATGATGTTAATTTATCGTTAATCTTGATTTTTTGGAAATTAAAAGGTTAATTTCTAATTACTGAAGCAGATTACTATCTGTTTACACCGTTATATTCATTCAATTCGAACATTCATTTTTTTCGTTGGAGTACCTATAAGTTGTCGAAATGCGAATCTGTAGAAACCGAATTAATTGTAACTTCGGTATTTTGTGATTTATTACCACTGGGCCGATGCCTCTGTTGATGGACTGTTGTCCTCGGGGATATTTCACCAACCGAGTAACCAGTCCTTAGGTGCTGGCCCGAAAACCGATTTATTTGCAACTTGTAATACATCAGTTGTCGAAATGCGCATATATGCAGTAGCAAAATTTACAGTAACTTTGGTATTTTGTTATTCAATTTAACAAAATTATGTTTAAAACTAAGGACTATCTCTTTCAAACACTGAAGATACATTTGTTGTCGAAACACGCATCTGCAGAAACTATATTAACCGTGCCATTAGAAGAAAATACCCCCCCCCCCCCCTTACGTGCTTTATTTTAATTTCGTTTGATTGATTCTGAGCTTTTTTTTCCTCAATGGAATGAAGTCTGTTCATAATGGTATGCCTTATACAGTAAACTGCCTTTTTTTACATTTATTCGTTTATTCGTTGAGAAACATATTCCGATTTCATGATTTTCATTGTCTGTTTTAACAGTTTTGAGGCATCTAAAAAGTGGACTGGCTTTTGAGGAGTAGTGAGAGGGGACAAAAGACGATGTACACAAAGTATGTAACTGTGTACATCCAAGATAATTTCTGGACACTTCAAATCAATCTCCAAAACAGAGGTGCATAGCTCTTCCACCTCCGCCACATCAGTAACTCCAAATAGAATTTAACATATCCCCTTTCACTGTGAGGTGGTATTTCACACTGTGACGTCATATAAATCGGCCATTTTGAGAGGAACCTCTCATTCCGTTACTCGAATAATCCGTTATATTTCGTTTCACTTCGATCACTCGTCGTTGAGAGAATCCGATACGGAGAGGGCTTGAATTATATGAGTTACTCCTTCCGGTTTGGCAGAGGTGATATCTGACATAGGAAGAGCTATTCAACTCTGTTTTGGAGATTGACTTCAAATCTACATATCCCCGGGTGACTGCTTTTGATGATATTTTCTGCTTTAGCGTAATTTTTATTAACACTGGTTATGTTAAATGCTGTTTTCTCTAATGATATGTCAAGTTTAAACCGGTTTTGACCCGTTAGATAAATTTTCTTTATTCAACGTATGTTGAATAAAGCCCCGTGCTATTTCCCGCCAAATCTATTCGGAATACAATTCTCGGTGTTTATCATTGGTCATTAGAAAAAAGATTATACCACTTTATCCCGTTTATTACCATATTTTATCCACTTTCGATAGTTAAATTTAAAAATTTTAAAATGCTCGGCAAGCCTCGCAATTAAAATTTTAAAATTTAACTATCTCTAGTGGATAAAATATTGTAATGAACGGGATCTTGTGGTGTAATCTATATTTCTTGTTAAAATGCAACATTATTAATCGATTAGTATCCAGACTTTGAGGTGCTCCATGTAAAAAGAAAAAATACAGACCATTTTACGATTCATACCGAATCCTGATCACCTCCAC
Organism: Modiolus philippinarum; assembly: GCA_002080025.1. Lineage (NCBI taxonomy): Eukaryota > Metazoa > Mollusca > Bivalvia > Mytilida > Modiolidae > Modiolus > Modiolus philippinarum. The sequence continues at coordinate 3,919 of MJUU01034755.1, forward strand.
CAAAAGGACCTGAAATGACACACTTAGGAAAACCCTGTAGAAACTCTTTCTCTCTTAGAAATTTGATAAACTATATAGATTCTCCGAAAATCTGATGACCAATGGATATAATTGCATACAAATATTTAAGATCGTGGTTTGAAAACTTTCAATCATAGTGCCATTTCCCCACAACTTACCAAATATTGTTTATCGCTAGTATGTAATCAATCAGATCAAACATTTCAAATTGGGGTTGGGGTCTATAAGAGAATTTATTTTTTCATTACTTCTCTTCGATTCGTTACAGCTACCGTTCAGAAATATTGTACAATAGTTGAAATACAAATATTTCTTACAACTTACGGTATAGAAACGGGAGCCTGAACATGTACGCACCAAACATGGCACAAAAACTTGCATGTTTTTTTTAAAACAAATATATAAGAGAAGACTCTACTTCTAGATTAAAATCCTCTCACATACTTGACCAGTTTCGATGAAACGTTTTTGAATTTCGAAAAACATATCAATGAGAGGAGCGGAGTCAATTTGGTTTGTCTGCATGTTTACACCCAGATGGATATTTTGCTCGATGTTTTACGGATAGTGGGTTTTGGTGTTAAGGAAAATCGTGCTTTTTTGTATTCCATTTAGTATTTAAGTCATATATCTGCTATTTTGACAGGCCTTAGGGATCATTAAACTTTTGCAATCTACTTACAATTATATATCAATGAAAATAAAATCATTAATGACGTCATTACTAACTTAGAAGAAATGTACGTCACAAATAAAATTTGATGCGTCATTTCAAGTCCGCGTAAAACGGACGATACATCATTGTATTATGTTTTTAGCCATTTAAATGTTTGGGATATGCAAAACTATTCATCCTACAGAAATATAATGAATTCACATAAGGGAGTACAAAATTCTGAATTAAAATGCTGACCTTATGTTTTGAAGAACTTTGCTGAAAGATCAACATGAGCAAAAAAAAAACCTTGAAAATCCATTTAAGAATTTTTGAGACACAAGACGTCAAAGTTTTGTCGGGAAATAGTTCTTTCTACAGTTTTCTTTTGTTTTCAATTAGCTGTTCATATGCCTTAAAATACATGTATATGAAAATATGATTGCACGTTTATTAGATTTTATACATTGTCTATTTTACGCATTTTTAAGTGACCTATGACCAAGAAAATATGATACATGTGCAAAAATAAATAACCCTGTGTATTACATACTTAGTAGAAATAAAAGCGTTTTTGCATGATCAATATGACCGGAAGTAAACTGTCCATATTTTCACACCCCAGGAAAATAATAGGTTATTTTATGCTCCTCGTGCATCTCAGACAAAAAAAACGACTTCCGGTCCATATTGGCCTGGGCAAATAAACGACTTCCGGTCCAGATCGGCCTGGCATTTCTTAACGTCGGAAGTATGTAATAAAAAGTTTAATACATGTGCATTTCCATATTGACCTGATTATCATCCCTCGACCCATATTGTCCCTCGACTTCGTCTCGGGCCAATATGGGTGTCTCGGGATGATAACCAGGCCAATATGGAAATGCCCATGTATTAATCTGTATTTAAAATAAATAAAACCTGAGGATATCGAATGCTTCTGAAATCTGATACTCATACTCCCTTAAGGAAATACAAATTATTCATTTATCCTTGATCGATACAAGGTTTCATTTTCAGGCAATGATGGTCCCAAATAACTTTTCATTCAAAGATCTCCAGGTGGAACCGTCAATGAAAACAGTCATCTGCTTGTCCTTTTAATATATATTAGTCATAGTGGAACCTAATTTAGTTTGGTTGACGGTAGAATAAAAATGTATAAAATTGTAACTAAACACTATAAACACCTTTTAAAATGTTATTTCTACTTTGGCTAAGCTAGACCAGACTAATCCATGGTAGTAAATATAAAATGGGTATCCCAGATGACCACCAACGAGTCCCTATAAGAAAGACTCAAATATATCTAAAACGATGAGGCAGTATCATAGCAGTCCTAAGATGGTCCCCCATACAAAAGACATACGTAAACAACGATAGGAACTCGGGACAGCAGAACTTGGTACGGGCACTAGCAAAGCCAGCTGTACGCTTAAACCGGTTTATTTGTACCCAAACCTCCCTTTCTATGTCCCGTTTCCCTATTGTATAATAAACATACCAATAAAAACCCAAAACAGGTAGACCACTAACTCCACGACCACAATCTTGAAAAGGAAAAGGAAAAGGGGACAAAACGTTATTTCGAAACATGGGTCAAAGAGTGCTCGCCGCTAAACTGCGGGCTAGCTCAAGGAGCCTAGTCTGCTGGTAAAACACTGTTGCACTACGAAAGAAAAATCAAACTCAAAACTCCCACATGGGTTTTGTAAAGAATCATCATGCATTTCAAAAGACATCGGCAGTATCAGTGAGAGGCCAGTATGCATGTAAACCCCCAAGCCAATTTAACGAACACGTGCAGAATATCCTGTCGATATCCCCTATTGCGTAAAGAATGTAAGTAACGGCCAAGTTTTTCTTGATTTTTAATCAGTTTCTGGAATTTTTTAACAACATTTCCGTAAAATCTAGGATGAGAAATGCCCTTAGTAATAAGCTGTTTGCGACTGACATTATATTTTGATATCAAATGTTCATAACTTCGATGAAACTATTTAAATATATTTAAGAATTTATGCAAGCAGTCTACATGTTGGTGAAAACTTGTGAAACATTTAAAGATAAAATTTTTCACCAGTTTGAGAGCTAAGAACTTCCGGGCTCTCTCCCTCCATAAGAGACCATACCAGATGCTCAAAATTGGGTTAAAAGCTTGTAATGAGCAAGTGTTCATCGTTGACTTGTAATCGGTGGGAACCTTGAGTCTTGGAAGCTCTGACTCCAGCTTCAGAGCCTCGTTAGTAATCACAAAATAAATAGCTACTTCTTTTTGTCGCAGAGCCATTTTTTTTCGTCTTGATAACTTTCAAACACTTTAGTCTAATTTGTCTTTAATCTTTCGCCACCACCTTATTTGTTCTCTTCCAATTAAGCTTAATTAGTTTTTTCTTCAACAATTGGATCTAAACTATTCTTCTTTAAAAGTTCTGACAACTTCTCCTAAATATAAGATATAAATGTTACATTCATACCAACATGTAGGCTGTTATGGTTAAATTTACAACTCCTGTGAGATATAAAATAATATTGATGACAATCAGGAAAGTTTTGAATCTATTTCATTACTTATTTGGGTTTATTTAACTACCACAGAAAACCATGACTGTCAAGAATTAATCAAGTATAAGAAGTATCACTCTTACGTAATGGTACTTTTGCAAGCGATCTTCATGGCATGCAGACAGACCTTTCCATCATAATACTTTTCTAGGATCGAAAGATAAAATTTGTCGAAAACAATTGGGCACATAACAACAATAGAAAAAAGGAAACCTTCAATCCGAAATGCGCCAAAACAAGAGAAAAAAAAATATTAAAGACTACATGCGCATACGATGAAAAAACTAAAAAACAAAAGAAAGAAGATAAACACTAATGGATCTCAATAGCCTGTATAGCTCACCCAGCCTATGGGTAACCAAAGACAGTCCAAATAACCCCAATGTTGAAGAATCTCATTTTCTAGGATGTTAACAGACCTCAATGTGTCAGAGGAGAAGATCTATCAATGCATTTTCCATAGGGTTCTATGTTTATAAATGAGGTACCAATATTAAAATCACTTAACGTGACGGTACCCAAATCGCACCAAATTTTAACGTTTTACCTCTCTGCTATTAAACATTGCAAATAAATTTAATAATCCCTCAACATCAGTCAAACTCTGGGATAATCAAGTTGCGACATTTCGACTAGTTATTATAATCACTAGTATCCCCTTTATTCTAAAATGGATACTGTAAACCGGAAAATTTTCGCGGCAGTTTTGTTTTCGCGATTTTCGCGTTTGGAATGGAAGCGCGAAAATAAACTTGTCTATTTTTTAATGTCAATGGTCAACAATTTGATATCGCGAATTCAAAACTGTGCGAGCTTAAATCCTGTCAATTTACCGTGAAATAAAGACGACCCGAAATTTTCCCGGTTTACAGTATTATTTAGCAGTACTTCGGTCAAATTTAATATACATGTATAGCATTTTTACATCCACAGAACTGTATGCATCCCTATTGTAATTTGGTAAGTGGAAATAAGAACAAAGATGAAAGGCTGTTGCCTGTTAAACATTTTTTTTTTGTTTCAAAGACGCCAGAATACGGCGATCTTTCAGGAATTCCTTTTACACGTAAACTCATCATCCATTACTGTTCTTGAGTTGAATTTATAAATACTAGTAACATGAAAAATAATATTAAAAGTAAACTATTCGAAGTTCAATACTAGTATCAATTTCTGTTGATTCGCGTTATCTTTGTTTGTTCTGATGAGAAGACAATCATATATTTGTGTAAATGCATTCTTCATTACATACGTATTTTGAGAATGTAAAAACGATCACTGTTCGTATAGTATTGCCAATATGAATACATTTTTATCGTGATTGTCCAACGTTATTGTGAATTTTACTATTAGAAACCATATACAGTTTGGTTCTTCGGCATCTCTTGTTCTGTTCATTTAAATATATAAGTAATATTCTGCATACTAGTATATAAGGACAAATTCCCGACAGCGTACTTTGTAAAAAGCAACTTGCTTGTGCAATTTACCCATGTTCCAATCGAATTTTGCTATAGTGTCATTCTCTTTTATGACAGTGTTCATAATAGCGGTGTGTATTCATTCCATCATGTTGAACTTTTTATTAAGAATAATAGGATCTTATACGAGACCATATTAAAGATAAGGGATATCTTTCACGAATGTGAGAAATTCTGTCTTTTCCCGAGTGAAACGAGGGTAAAAGACGTAGAATTTCTCACACGAGTGGAAGATATATCGATCTTTAATTTTGGTAGAATATAAGAACCTCTTTCTTCCGTAAAATACAACAACCAACCCGAAAGAAAGTAAACCTTGATATTTCTTGTGGAGTTCTCAACAGTGACGTCAAATCATTCATGGAGTTTATTGTAGAAATAATTGTGACGTCGAACAAATCGCGACGTTGGATCGGACAATCACCCGTGTAAGACAAGCGACCCTGTATTCTATTGGCTGTCTTACACGGAAATCATCCATTTACGGAAAAAAAGAATATTAGGCTTTTAAGTATTGTTTTAGACATGTGTCACTATCTTATTATGCCAAGTGTCCTTGCAATCGATGAGTGACCTTTGATTCTTTGCATGTTGAGATTGTCTATGAATCTTTTGTCTGGCATCGGATGACAGCGGTTGTAAGAAAACTTTGCCAGCTAATTCTATGTTTGTTGAAGACTTGGCACGTTATAAGAGGTAACCCAGTCAGGAACTCAACACAGCGACAGATATAGGCCCGAACTGAAAAGCATTGGTGTGGGGTTGTTCGACATTAGACCATATCCGGCCTATGATTATCAGGATTTACGAGGCTACTTTTTAATACGTCACAGTGTAAAAAATGTCACGTCATAGAGCGTACAACGTCATGGAGTTTGTCACATGGGACGGACATTTTTGTAAAGAATATATACGTATAGGACGGACAAACAAGGGATGAATCTGAATACCAGAACTCGGATATGGTCTATTAGCAATGAATTCCGCTCAAACCGGTACTAGGGGCTAGAGGTACAAATGTATGAAGAAGGTTCATTGTGATAAAGAAAAACAATAAAATAGTTTTTTCATTGTTTGTTTTTACTACGTAAAGACTTTATTCCTTGTGTGTTTATTCCACATCCTTTTATTGTAAATTTCTGTTGTATTTAATTTTAAGTACATAGTAATGTTAAACGTTAGAGGACGGCGAATGAACTTGAGGTTGGCGCCTGGCAAACTTTATCCGAAGTCAGAATATATATTTTCGAAACTTCGCTGGTCAGAAAATTAATTTTAACAGTTTTAGGGAAAGATTATTTCTGTTTTTTTTTTTTTTCGTTTTACCATATACTTCGAAATTTGGAGGCTTGAATATATATTTAATTTCAAGAAGGTGTAGGCAATGTAAAAAATGGATGACAGGAAACACCTACAATGAATAAATTTTTAATTACATGCCACAATCTGCCAGGGAACTACACAGGAAAAACACGTATAAGAATATTTTTTTTAAAATCCAGGCCAGAACATTTATATACAAATACTGCCAACCCTCCACACAGAATCAAATGGCCGTCCCCTTACCATACTGAATAATTCTTTTAGGCAAATTACTCATATATTTTCTATGTTTATGTAATGTGTTTGAGCAATAAGATGTTATTTATTTATTTATAATTTATATTAAAGACTGCAATCCAAACTTCTTTTAGTAACAAATCTATTGACTGTTCTGTGTAAATTGTGCATTCAGTTGTTATAGTTTCGACAATAAACAATTGGTTAGGAACATAAATGCACTAATACATTCGTGGTTATATATATATATAACTCATTCATAAAAAGCCATTTCTTTATAAATGACAAAACTGCTGATATCTACATTTTTAGAAACACCCTCTTACCGACAATGCACCTATCTGTACTTGCATTTTTACGTGCAAGCATCTGATCAGGATTTAAAGAATGCTTTCTTAGTAGATCAGCAGCCCTTTTCACAAAAATTCTTACGATAAAAATTAGTCGAAAGTCTTTAAGAAATGTAAAAGAGTTTTTGTGGAAAAAGTTGCAGGAGGTTTGATCAACGAATAGCTTGTCTTTAAATGCAAACAACTGATCCTTGGAGATACATTTATATCACTGCATGATATTTTTTTCTTTATTTGATAAAATTTTCAATAAAGATTTATGAAAACATATTTATTATAAATCAATACAAACTATATACAATTATTGACAAGTATTGGGTCGGATGTTACTCTTATATCTCATAAATAAAACTTAATATTATAAAAATAATGATTGTGATAATTATATGCAAAAAATATGTATTAGGCAACATGTTGTACAATTTTGCAATTTTCATATATATTTTTTATTTGAATAATTGGTATCCCACTGTTACAGACATAGATGTTAATTTCACTCCATTTTTACGACAATAGTTATTATGTAACAGTTCTTAGAATGTTCTGTTCTCCACATTTTTTATTACTATAGCTTTATTGAAGCTTAATTGGATAACATGCCACATGTAGGTTTAAAATACAAAAGTACCGCTGAGCAGATGATTGCCGCGTCGTTAGTATAAACTGACGATATATGAACATACAATGAAACAACGACAGTAGAATATCAAAGAAACAAAGTACAAGATTACATAAGTCAAACCCCAGAGACAAGGCAAAAACAAGAACACAAGAAGACGAAAGACCAAAGACACTACATACACACAAAACATACAAACACTTCACATACAACACAAAAAACTAAAGCACTAATTATAACTGTGTGAACTCTAAAAGAGCAGAATGACATCAGGTGCTTCGGAAAGGTTAGCTTCCCCTGCCCTGTATATAGCACCCATCACACAGTCAGTGGGGCAATTTGGGTTTTGAAAGATTTGTTGGAAGGTGATCAGTTAATATCATTTGCTAAACCGTAGACAAAACCAATTCAAAATCCACGGTACGTGTTACTTCTCTAACCCTCAAATAGTACAAAGGTTAAGATTTGGAAAAATTTCTGTAAGTCTCTTTAGTATTCAGAAAATGACGAGGACAAATCGGTACCACAAACATTTCTTACGAATACAAAACTAAAATTCAACAAGACAACATAAACAATTAAAGCACTAATAGTGTGAATCCCCTTAAAAACCGAGGTTGACATCAGGTGTTTCGGAATTGTAAGCAATTAATAAAAACGATCCAATTCAAAACTATCAAAACTGCGAAGTCACCCGAAAACAATCTGATTTAAAACTTTCTCTGTAGCCTGATCTGTTCTCTAACTTTTCTTACGGTTTGTGTCCCGACTGGAATGTTATGTCATCTTACGAAAAAATGATTTAGATATACTTCGTCGTGAATAAAAGTTTAGTAACTTTGCAAAGTTCAGCTCTTTTTGTGGATGTGGCATGAAGCGAACGGAAAATAAAAATTGAAAATTAAAATTATCATGTTTTGCAATGGCCACAATTTTACGTAAATGAACAAAGTAAAAATGGTATGGTGAACCACAATGGATAAGTAAAGGATCCCTTTTGGGCAAATTTCCACTTCGGTGTTTTATAAATCGACAGACGCCCAGTGTTACTTAATTGGTCCCTGCAATCCTAAGTCATGCAAAGCTGCCATTCCAAAGTCATAATTCTTGCGACTTCATCATATATTTAGTGACGACAAGGATTTCAGGACTCAATATAACAGAATGAAATCCCTTTTTGTTAATAGAGGCTACCCCAACAAAAGTTTCGGATAATTTTAGTTTTCAGAGTGACTAGACCAGAGTCTATGGAGAAGAGGGTGCGAAATACCAACGACCGTGGTCCTGACATGCCACCCTGGTAAAGAAGATATCAAACATATTTTGATCCGCAACTTCAAATATATAGTTCTCAAGGACAAACACATGTCTGCAGTTTTCCAGGATTTGCCTCCTATTGAAGTCTTCAGAAAAAGGAAGAGTCTCAAACAGCACCTTGCAAGTAGTTCTTTTAAGAGTACTTTTCCTCAAATAACCTGTAAATGCAAGCACTTGTCCTTTTCAGAAACTAAAGAATTGTGGGTAGAGTGTACACTAAATTGTTTTGATTGGCAAAGAACGTAAATAACGTAGCGTCATTGGTCAAATCGATTGTTCTTACACCAAAATTCCAAATACTATCACAGTACCCACAACTCTTCAGTTTCTAGAACGGCGAATTGGGAAACTGATGAAGTAGGAGTATCGGCTAAACTAAAAAAAATGGTTTCACCTGCACTACTGAAAACATAATGAATTCTATTGGTTGCAAACGTTGCAAGATAATATATGTGGATGAGACTTGTCGGAGATTGGGCGATCGCTTTGTCTAACATCAACAGAGCTTCACCAATGGAAAAGATTGCCCAGTAGGTGAACATTTTCTGCGAACCAATTACAGCATAATGCACATGCATGTAACTGTACTTATACAAACTAGTGGGGATGAGAAACAACGAGTTCCTTGAACAAAAAAATATCCATTTTTGGGACTGTTCGACCCTTTGGCATTAATGTTAAGAAACAGTCAACTTTACAATTTCACTTCTTTATTAAGAATTACACGTTTGCAAGTACAGAATACGAATGTTTTACTTACGTGTGTGGTAATGTTCAGGAATAAGCTTAAATTTTACTGGTAATTTCTTTTTCATGTAAGTTGGCAATTTTTTCTCATATCAATCATTTTTTTTTTATTTACTGCGCGGTTGATCCTAGAATTAAGGCTGTACTAGCCAAAACAGTGGGCACTAATCTTTCTTTTCCTTTTCGACATTTTGAGTAATTTTTGCAATTGTACATTTTGTGATTTTTAAATTTTTTTTAATTATGGTCAATCATACCATTTCATTTTAGAAAATAACAAGTGTTGGAAATAACTGAAAAATTACTACTTTTTGAGGCAAAAATTTACTTCTAACAGGATAATGTCCTCTGAAAATAAAACAGACATGAAATAAAAACAAAACAAGAACAAACAAAAAAAAAAACCTAAAAAACAAAAAAACAACAAACAAAAACAAAAACAAACAAAACAAACAAACAAAAAAAAAAAACAAATAAAAACAAAAAACAAAAAAACAAAAAACAAAACAAAAACAAAAAAATAGACAATATAAAAAAGCATGGTCACATTGGACTTTTCATTACGTTTGCTGCTTGGCTGTGACATACAACAATGACTTTGACTCTTTTGAAAGTTTATTGTTACTGATAATAGTAATTTTATGTTATCAACCATTGGTAAAAACCCTTTTATCGGTATAGGACAATAACCCTTTGGACATGGAAGATGTAAGGTTCTTATACAAATGACACTCGAAACATTCTTGCTATCTATTCAATGTTGATTTTTGACCTTTAGATTGTCATTGCCGAGGTGTACGTTTGATCAGTGATGAGTGTCGAATGTAATTAAAAATCATTGAAGAAAAACAATAGACCTTATAGACTCGATTCTTGAAATACCTTAATAATGAAGATAAGCAACAGAAGAAGGAAGCCGCAACAACATTACTAGTTGACGTTAATCACATCACAAAAACGAGATCGCACAACGGCAGAAAGGTAATAGTAGCACAATATGCATGATGGGCTATTACATTACGCTCGACCAATGGAATTCCCGTAAATTCAGATCACGATTCAAAGTCTCGTAATAACTTTTCATGCAACGAAAAGGTAAAAAGGATGAATCAAACAAGAGAAAGATTATATTTTTAAAGTTAATAATAAATCTCTATCTTCGGATCCGGGGTACCTGTATGGTAGAGGGAGCGTAATATTCCCTCTTTGACTGAGTTTTAAATATAGAATAGTGGAAGTTTTGTCTTTGATACAAGAAATATTGGCGAACAATAATGGACGAGCCCCTTGAGGGCGAGTATATTATTAGAGCCAATATTTCAAAAACAAAACTTCTGTTATTCTTTTTATCGGTAATTAACTAAATCATTAAATAGAACAAATTTTGGAAATTTTCAACAAATCGTGAAACTTACTAGTATTGATTAGTAAAAGAATTTGTGTGATCAGGCAAGAGTCTCTATAGATGTATATTTCTTTGTTTCATTGATTAAGATACTTTTTGCCAATATTTTTTTCGTATTCGGACAGTTAGCAAATACTGAAAAATATTTGCTTCGTGAGATCAAAGGAAACTCATACAAATTACCGATAATAGCCGATATCTGTTGCTAATTTTTTATATGGGACAAAAAAAATATGAAAATGGGCCAAAGGGCATTTTTTTTTCTTCTACAAATGGGTTGAGAGTCTCTTGAAAGTTGCTATGATGATCTTTTTGTCTCTTGCAAATGTGAAAAGTAAAAAAAAAACAGCTTTTTAAACTTTATTTTCTATCATTATCAACAGCTGCTACATTGCTTCATCATAAAACTCATAGCGTACAATTCATAAGACATACTCTGCCAACAATGCATAATAGATTTAATTCATAATTGTCAAATGTCTTTACACATGAAAAAGTTTTGGATTGTTTCCAACTGGACACGTCAGGTCAATTGACATTTCTGGAAGCAGAAAGAAGTAAGAAAACAGGAGCTGATATTTTTATCAACAAAAGTTATTTCTCAATAACCAATAATGACATTTCCTTGTTCCCATTGGTACAGAAAGCAACTTAAGCAATTAAGATTATCTTTGAAAATATCAATGACCATGTCACAATGTGTTTTGAAATGAGAAAAAGATTAATATATGCTTGTTAATATTTAATCATGATCCTACTAGATGAGTACTAAAAACTAATTTGTTAATTCTTTATTAATATTTTATGAATAATTAATCATTTTTAACAATAAAACACCGTAAAAAATAATTTGTTAATTGCATAAGTGACAGTTTTAACTATAATAAGAGATCTTTCGTAGCTGAATAATATCCAATGTCCATTCATATATGTACACAATACATATTTGACACTGTTATATTTCACACCCTGTCTTGGTTTAAATTTTGTGTTTTGTGTTTGGGCTTCGTAGCTGTCTAGCGTCATTATTTTTTGTTTTGTTTTTTTTTTGTTCGCGTTTTGGTCTTGTCTTTTGACTTCGATTATTGTGGAAACCGCTTTTTTGTATCTTCGGTATTATATTGTTGTTGTTACTTTGGACATATTTTGTAAACTTACAATATCTAAATTTTGTAAATTTTGTTGAAAACGAAGCTGTAAAAAATATATCTCTCTCATGTTCAAAGTTCTTTTATTGGCTGACTGTGGTTTCCATTAAGTTCATATTGGATAATATTTCTCGATCATTTTTTGACTTATTGAGTTTATGTTCTAAATATTTGAATTTAATCACAATTGCCATATGCAGAATCTAACTATACAGTACGTTTGGTTTTTAGTCATTTCTTCCATGATGCATGTAGCAGGAGATGCTTACCCTATCGACACGCAAGGAGTTACTCCTAAGACTCTTCGTAAAGGCATTCATTCATTTGGACATGTCCATCTAGTTTCGTGAGACTCGAACATGGTCGGGATGGAAGGGGGGGGATGGCTGGGTCACTCTAGATTGAATTAGGTACAGGCCTACCGCTAACATTTTGAAAATGCCCCCTTTCATATACTTCCCCAAACAAACTATCGGCCAGTTATAAAATTTGAAAGAAAATGTTTGATTGGGGTATGAAAACAATTAATTTTACAGCAGGAATGTTCTTGCCCAGCCTTGCAACAATTTTGAACAATGCTATATTTCGATATCAGTGAAGCATAAAATTTGTGACAGATATAATTTTTATGTGATTTTCAAATATCATATCCTATGTTTAGTTATATAAAGTTCAATGACGAAAGCATAAATCCATCCCAGATTAGAAAATTAAACCTTTGGGTTAACATCATACTTTCACCCTGATACAAATATGTTTCCTAAGCTAATTTCTGCTTCACATTTTGATCCTTTTTCGTAATTCGTTCCCTTTCAGCTTTCCTATATCTATCGATTTTTGCTTTTCAAACATTTTGATTTGATCTGCCTTTAAGATTTTAATTGATTGACTGATTATTGTTTAACGTCTACTGAGCAATATTTAAGCTATATCAAGACGAGAATAAGTTCGTTAATAAATAATCACTTTGGGGTATGGAAGGGGTCGTGGGACGGGGATTTTAATTGATGAAAAGGCCATCTACAAAAAGTAATTTCAAACTTACTTCTATATTTAGGCCGCCGTGCGCGGTTCCGGCTTATGAATAGGCCCGCAGCATCCTCTGAGCTTGGAGTATGAGTCTTCCTAACAGAGGACCCCGAGGGAACCCCGGGATATAGAAATAGGACCTAGTATCTCCGGCTTGCGGGGTGTGACCCCTCCTAAACGGAGGCTGACCCCGAGGGTCCCGGGATATAGAAATAGGACCCATTCCGTGGTTGTGCGGGATTAATAAATACACAACCCATCTTTCGGATGGGATGTAAACTCAGGTCCACGTGTTGGAAGAAATGCCACGCTTCCTGCACGTTAAAGAACCCTTGTAGCAATATAAATATTGCTGAGTAGACGTTAAACAATATTCAATCAATCAATCAATCTATATTTAGGTATTTATCTACTGCAAGTTTTTCTTTATTTTCTATAGGGTTCGGTTTAGAGGATGAGTTATGAACTAGGGTATTGATTTATGATAAGAGTGAGACAAATGTTTGGGTTGAAAGCTTGGTAAGGATTAACAGATAAGGAGCTGTAAGAATATAGGATTACGGTAAGTGTTTCTTCATCCTTTTACGTTTATGGTTGAAAAACAAAAGATATATGGATAATAAAAATTTCAAACAAAAATCCTAGCCTTGTAAAAAATATTACGTACACTTTTCATTCACAAAAATGTTTCGATTTTGGCTTTGTTATCGTAAAAAGGGTACACTTTTCCTATTATCAGTTACAATCTGTTGTATTCGTTGTAAACTGCCAATATACAATTTCAGGTCTGCGTGTATGTTGGTTACTCTTTTAACTTTTATAGAACTATAAAAGATATTTTTAAAGCATACAATTTAAAGGAGTGATTATAAATATATATATGCTGGAGTCGCGGAAATATTGAAGATTGCTTCATTTGGACATCATGATTATTGTCATATTAACATCTCTCCAGCCATTTCATGGCTTCGAGATAAAAATAGATGAAAGGATGCGGCAAAACAGTATATGAAATCAGCTTGATTTTGTTTCTTAATTTTTTTGTCTGAAATATTGGAAACGTTTTTCGAATAAAAAAAAACTTGACATGCTTAAGACTAGCTTAAGACACTAGTGCTTTTGTCGGGCAACGGATGACAGTGATTGTAAGAGCACTTTGCAAGTTTAGTTAATGTTGGTTGACAATCCCATATCCATGTTCAGAAAAGATTTAACAAAGAATTCCGCTCAAAGCGGTGCTAGGGGCCGTCTTGAACTTACTATGAGGTATTAGGAAAACTCATTGTTGAAGGCCTCATGGTGACATCAAGATGAAGAGCAACAATAAAAGAGTTGTTCCTTTGCTTGTTTTACCACGTATTTGTAGAGACTTTGTCTCATGTGCATTTACTCCATATCCTTTCATTTATCATTATACAAAAAAATACATTATCATTGCTGACACATGTTTCCATTCTCCTATTATACTGAGCAAAAAATAAATAAAAATAAATAAATGCAACAATTGGTGTAAATGAAAAAAAAATGGAAGCTTGTCCAATAAGGAAAACAATGAAAAAAGGGGGTATTTAAAATATGCCAGATCATTCGTTTTTATCCAACGAAAGCGAATAAAACGTTTCCCATTACCATAACTGGTTATGTAACGTTGACCATGAAAAGGTTCTGCGCTTGTTTGAAAAAAAAAAAGAAAATTACGAATGGGAACAAAGTCCATATTACTGTTTGGACCATAATTTGGATTGCCTACCTTACAAATGAATGATTGTTGTGGTTGAATAAAAGTTTTTAGTATTTTTTATCTGATGTCAGAATTTATCAGCATTTAAGCATTTTCGTTTGAATTTTAAAACTTTTGAAAACATATTGCTAAACTTTTGTTGTTCAGTGCACTATCTTTGCTTTTGTGTAACATTTCTGAAATTTACTCAGACTTTTGGCAGACTTCTACGCTACTATCGCTACAACACTGAAAGTCTGAAACGGGGGACTTTTAATTCTGAAAAGTACTGGAAAGTTCTGGATCAATCTGAACTTTTCTAAATTCATTTTTACTGAAATAAATGTAGTTTTGATCAAGAAAACCGAATTCTTTAAATTGACTTAAAGGCGTGAAAATAACTTTTTCACAGTAATTTCGGTAGTTTGTTGTATCCATAAATGAACTCTTTATGCATTGATTGCAAACTGTTCACCAATAGCGTTCATTACTTTAATTTTCAAGGTATAAAAAAATTAGAATCACAATATCAGTCCGATAGTCGGCCTTGTCTTACATGATGTGAGCTTGTTACTTGTTGAAACACGTGTACAGCATAACTAAATGTACTTTTTATTATGAAACGTGGGTATCTTGGTGTTTTGAAACCATTGGAACCATTGCACTACTGGTGGACCAGAGGTCCCGGAGGATATTCACTAACCCAATTGTCAGACTTGTCTGACACATAAAAATTACCATGCAATGCATAGAAATTTACTGTTTTCATCAAATTTCTAACCAAACTTGAAAATACTGAGGCTTTAGTCCGTGTATGGCATTAGGTGAATGTCATTTGTAGTGGATTTAGACTCCTATTAAGGGAGCAACCATTTGATTTCTAGGGGGGGGGGGGGG
>MJUU01034755.1:19462-32112 GCA_002080025.1 Modiolus philippinarum
TGTGTGTAACTTCTATCCTGGCTTTTTATTTTTGTTCCAAGCCTGTCCTGGATTAACCCGCATAGTCATCCTGGATTTTTTTTTTGCTATAGGTAACCGTCCTGCCTTTTTTTTCAAATTTGACCATAGCCCCCCATAAAAATCAAATGGTTGCTCCCTAAGATACTTTTGGTAATGCGCACTTCTTATATTTTACTACTTTTGGCCCCTATGGGTTTCCGTATTATTTGATGCGAATGCTGCTGAGAGGTAAATCCTTAAAACACGTGTATGACAAGATGAACTGTTCATTATGCAACGTGGGTATTTTTGTGTTTTAAACGCAAGACTCTTTCAGTACTAAATCAGACTGGTCGCTACAATTTCAGACATGTTGAGATTCTTTCAGTATTAAATCAGACTGGTCGAAACAAGTTGAGATATTTCTGGTACAGGTCAATTTTTTTTAGGACAAGTCGAGACTGATGGAGACTTTTTCAGTTCATGTACTGACTGTTCCAAACTAGTCGATACTTTTTCGTAATAGCAGAAGTCCATTCGAGACACGTCGCGTATCATCAAGTAAATTAAAGACTGCATCAGATTTTGGTCGAGACTACTTTAGTAATTTAAGGCAAATTGAGACCGGTCGAGTACTTTGCAGTACTTCTCTCAACAAAAAGTGCCTGTTGCAGTCTTGCAGTGTTTTTAGTGTATACATTCGACATGTACAGATGACCATATAGGCGATTTACGTTTTCCAAGAACAGTTCAAAATGAAAATATTCGGAAGTTCAATAATCAAAAGATGAATAAAAGCTGATAGAAATTCTAATTATATTATAAAAAAATATTTTACTTAACTTTCATATTATGCAAATTACTGGCAATCAAATTTCATCTTTAAAACTCTAAAACAACTGAAACATTAAAAAGTAAAGATCAGAACTCATGACAAACACTTGTCAACATTAGATCGTAATTACTTCCTTACTTTATTTCCCGTGAAATGTAGATGAGTTTTACGCAATCAATAATCCAATGAAGATTAAATCTAATCTACGATCCGTGAAGTAACAGTTGGGTTAAAATTTTGTTGATGGATATTATATTGCTTGGTAATAGTTAGCTTGTCCTACCTAAATATAAATTTCAGGATAATTCATAAGGATGATTTGTCAGTAATCGTAAGTAGTTTTTTACAACAGTGGTGGTACATGTAAATACTACAGAACTAATGTTTTGTCATCTGAGTACTAAAATTTGCGACAAAAGGGACGATTTTAATTTTCAAATTATCAATGACAATAATATTCCAGCTTCTCTTGCTTACGGAGAGTATGTTTCACAATTAATTCGTTACGCGAGGGCTAGTACAAATTATACAGACTTTCTCATTAGAATAGTTATCTCCGTGACCGCCTTATTAATCAAGGCTTAAAAAATTCCGTCTCAACTAACTAAATACCGAAGTCACTGTGAATTTACTTTCTGCATATGCGCATTTATGTTTCTTCCGTGCAGATAAAATCTAAACGTTTGGAAGACCATTGACTCAAAGATGTTTAAAAAACTGACAAATTAAAATATATGATCTAAATGTAACGCCAAAATCATCTTAGGAGAGAGCTTTGCATGAGTGAGATAACGATCATTTAGTTAAGTTCTTTAATAGATATCAGTCCCTTGTGGAAAAATTAAAGTTTCGGTCCGAACTCTGATTCAAAATTCTTTTTTGACATAGTACTGGGGCGATCATTTCTTTCAACTGTCTACGACCTTTTATTTGCAATTGCTGTTGAGTTCCTACAGGACACCAACGCAATGGAAGGGGAGGTTTGCCATGCCATAAAACCGGTTAAACCCACCATTTCAATTATCATCCCAGTACTAAGTAAAAATGAGTCTTGAATCAGAATTTTTTATATCTCAAAAATTCCTACATGGATTTTCAAAATTTTTTGCTCAAGTTGTTGCATTAGTAGTGCTCTTCGAAACAAAAGGTCAGAATTTTAATTCTAATTACAAAATTTCTGAGACTCGTACTCCCTTAAGGGAGTGCGAGTGTCAGAAATTTTGTAATTAGAACTAAGATTCTGACCTTTTGTTTTGAAGATAGGTTAAACATAGGATCCTATGGGAAATGCATTCAAAGATCTTCTCCTCTAAAACCACTGAGCCAATGGGGACCAAATTTTGTCACAATAGTCCTTGGGTGGTCCCCTTTAAAGTTTGTGATTTTTGCGTTTGTACCTCATCCAAGATGGCTGCCAGCGTGGAGCACTTTTTAACATAGGGACCCTATGGGAAATGCATTAAAATATCTTCTCCTCTGAACCCACTGAGCCAATTGGAGCCAAACTTGGTTACAATAGTCTTTTTAATTAGATGTTTTCCTTCAAAGTTTGTGATTTTTATGCTCATACCTCATTCAAGGTGGCCACCAGCAGGGAACATAGTTTAACATAGGGACCCTATGGGAAATGCATCCAAAGATCTTCTCCTCTGAAACTACCAAGCCAAATTGAACCAAACTTGGTCACAATAGTCCTTGGAGGGTCCCCTTTAAAGTTTGTGATTTTTACGTTCTTACCTCATCCAAGATGGCTGCCAGCGTGGTACATAGTTTAAAATAGAGACCATATGGGAAATGCATTCAAATGTCTTCTCCTCTGAACCTACTGAGCCAATTGGAACCAAACTTGGTTTTAATTGTCTTTGGGTGATCCCTTCCAAAGTTTGTGATTTTTATCTCACCTCGCCAAAGGCCATGTGAGCTTTTGCCATCACTCGTCTTCCGTCGTCCGTCCGTTAACTTTTATTCAAAAATCTTCTCCTCTGAAATTACTGGGCCAATACTTACCAAACTTGACCTGAATCATCACCAGGGTATGCACTTTCAAGTTTGTGATTTTTATGTCCGTAGACCAAACAACATGACCGCTGTTACTAAAAATAGAACATAGGGGGTAAATTGCTGTTTTTTGCAAATTACTCGAAAACCGTTACAGATATCAAAAATCTGATATGGGGGTAAAAATGATCAGCATGATTAGACCTACCCACTGTGCAATTTTGAAGAAAATCTGAAACCCATCTCGGAGTTAAAGCCCCTTTCCGTAAAATTTTCAAAATTTTTGCATATTTAATTTTTTATTTCAAAAAGTGTAACAGATAGAGGTCAAGTGTAAATACAAAAATGTTCACCATATCAAGATCTACCCAACCTGAAATTTTGAAGAAAATCCAAAAACCCTTGTAGGAGTTATTGCCCTTTTTTCACTGAATTTTTAAAATTTTCGTATTTTTCGTCTTTTATTTCCAAAAACTACAGATGAAGGTTAATTAAGAAATAATTCATGGCAGGTATATGGTTATTGGAAATTTAACCATAGGCTGGGCCTTTATATTCGAATTTAACCCAGAGCGTTAGCGAGGGGTTAAATTACGAATATAAAGGCCCAGCCCATGGTTAAATGACAATAACCATATACCTGCCATGAATTATTTCGATTCTAATATGACAGAAAATGGAGTTTTCCATTCTGAAGCGACATAAGAGAAGGCGGATTTCCCGTCTCCATTGCTGTTTGTGTCTATGACGTCACAATACACAATCTGACGTTTTCAAACAGATGCAAGTTCAAAATTCAAATCGAAAGCAAACACAATACACATTTACTTGTCTGAATGGCATGATTTAGTTAAAAACTGTTCTTAACATTTATTTCCTTCAGAAACAAAGACGAACAAAATTAAAAACATTGTTGTTTTTCATCCCGTTTGCTCATTTTCCGATACCATTTGCGCATCTGCGAAATATATTGTTATCGAGTATTATACTGGTTGACGATTTACAGGAGCCATGTTAGAACTGTAAATTGATAAAATGTTTGCCATATTGTGGTGACTTCAAAACTGGTGTTGAAAATTGTTGATCGACTGCCATTTGGAAAATGGCCGCCAAAAAAGGCGGGAAAATTCAACATTGTCCGATTTCAATGAAATTTGGTTTTCAAATAGATATTGATTTTGCAACTTCAAAACCTGTGTTGAAAATTGTTCGTTGACCGCCATTTTTAAATGACCGCCACAAAAGGCGGAAAAATTCAACATTGTCCGATTCTAATGAAGTTTGGTTTCCAAATAGGTTTTGATGTTGCATCTTCAAAACTGATATTAAAAATTGTTCGTTGAACGCCATTTTCAAAATGGCCACCAAAAAAGGCGGGAAAATTCAACATTGTCCGATTTTAAAATTTGGTTTCTAAATAGGTATCGATGTTGCAACTTCAAAACTGATGTTAAGAATTGTTCGTTGACCGCCATTTTCAAAATGGCCGCCAAAAAAGGCGAGAAAATTCAACATTGTCTGATTTCAATGAAATTTGGTTTCTAAATAGGTATTGATGTCGCAACTTTAAAACCGATGTTAAAAATTATTTGTTGACTGCCATTTTCAAAATGGCCGACAAAACAGGCGGGAAATTTCAACATTGTCCTATTTCAATGATTTTTTTTTGTCCAAATAGATATTGGTGTTTCGACTTCAAAACCGATGTTGAACATTTTTGGATGACCGCCATTTACATTATGACGTCTTGATTTCAAAACTGATGTCGAAAGCGGTCCTTAGCAGGAACGTTTTTTGTCAAAAAAGCTCAACAAACAAATGTAGTAAAACATGATCAGACTTTAAATACTGTTAAAGATATTGGTGGTGTTCGAGGTTTCTAAAGTTTGAGACTGAAGATCAACTGTATATAATTTACAATGTTACCATGATTGTGGCATCTGAAAGCCAGGTGAGCGATACAGGCTCCTGAGAGCCTCTAGTAAAGTGACATTTCACCAAGAAAATATGAACCATGTGCAAAAAATTTTAACACTGTTTGAATGGATAAAACCCGAGGATATCGAATGCTTCTGAAAATCTGAGGCTCGTACTCCCTAAAGTTTCTGCTGATGAGCATTTCCCACAACTTATGTATCTACGGTAGATGAAATCAAAATATTGGGAAGTCCATAAACCGAAATACGTGTCAATTAACCATTAGGAACTAAATTTTAAAAAAAAATCTAGCAAGGACAGAGCTATCCATAAGGGAGGTACTCCTTAATCCTTACGATTAAACACATTTTTTTTTTATGAATTTAGATGGTGCGAGTTTCCAAATTAAATCGGTTTTCGGGATAGCAACTGGGTTGTGAGTATCCTCGGAACTAAGCAGGGGCATCATCCCAGTGTTAGTACTTCACAAAATTTGGAAGTTTCTGCAAATGTAATTTCTTTGGCCTTTATCAAACCAAAACGTATACAGGCCATATATATTTCATCTCTATGTATACTGCTGCAAGTCATCATTAGGTTTATATGTTAAAATACTTATTCACAGTAACTTCGGTATTTAGTTATTTATTCTGTCACAGATAACTATGAAAGACAATTGTGTGAATATAAAAATGTTTTTGAAATGTGATCAATATAATATGTAACTGTTCAAAATATCCCTCTTGCAATCAACATTGAACATTTGCACACGTCATACTATGAAGAGTTATTCAATCAAATAACACGGGGAAACATGTAACGTGAAAAATGGCTGAAAATTACAATAACATATATGCTACAATTTGGCAGGAAACAATACAGGTCATAGCCGTTGATCGTTCAAACTTGGTCTGCTCTGGTCATGGCCGTTCTACTAAAACCTGCTCTGACCATGACCGCTCTACGTAGGTGCGCTTCTGTCCATGACCGATCTACCCAAGTCCTCTATGGCCCTGACTGTTTTACCTAAGTCTGTTCTGGCCATGACTATTCTACCTTAGTCTGCTCTGGTTGTGACTGTTCTTACCAAGTGTTATCTTTTCATGACCATCTATGTCATATCTGCTAAGGCATTTAGCCTCCTGGTCCTAAAATTATTACATTTAATATTTTATTTATGGTTTCTGTTTTTCTTGCTTCTTGAGCCAACAGACAGGTTTTTTTTTGAGCTGGAAAGAAAAAAAGGCATAAATAACTTTCTTATTTTATTATTTTGTTTTAGTAATTACTTGATTCAGTTGCAGTAATTCGATATTTATTCATCTTCAATTTATTCTGCATTTGTAATCAAATCTCCAAATGAATACTCATGCTACAACCCAAAATAATAAATCCATAATATATGACAATTTAGTGGGTCACATACAGATATCAAATGTTAATGACAAAGACAAGAAAAAACATTATACAAACACCACAAAAAGCCCTAACACTGTGAACCCATAAAAAGAGGAGTGTCACCAGGTGCTCCGTTTTGGGCGAGCCTTACCTACTACACTTGTAACAACCGTCATGCTGTTAATGAAGTTTAATATGTATTCTCTAAATATTTTAAATAGGTTCTGACCCGTTAGATAAATTTTCATATTCAACGTATCGTACTATTTTCCGACAAATCTATTCGGAATACAATTCTCTGTGTTTTTTTTATCATTTATCATTAGAGAAAAAGATTATACCACTCTATCCCGATTATTACTATATTTTATCCACTCGCGATAAAAAATTTTTTGAAATGCTCGGCAAGCCTCGCAATGAAAATATAAAAATGCAACTATCTCTAGTGGATAGAATATGTAAATGAACGGGATCTTGCGGATCTATATTTTTATGATAATGGATTAAAGAAAAAATATCGCCAACTTAGCATCAAGTATCGAGAAGGGAAATAACTCGTGCTTAACTTTTCCTGAATTAACAGGTGAAATTATCTTGAGGAATATGATGTTGTTAAAATTATTGTAACTAAAATCAGTGAAATGTACAACTTCAGAAATGCTTTTCTAATTATTGGTAACTAAAATGATACTGACATATATATATTTTTTTTATTATTATCATATATTTATAAAAGGTCATAATACTTTTATCCTGTATACTAAATCGAAGCAGCGTCACCTCAAATATGAAAGAAAATAATGAATTTACTAAATGGATCAGGCATGTGTCTTAAATTGAATATGTGTAAAATGTGTTGTAGTTAATTAATTATTGCTGTTTATGATTTTATATTGTGTATGTGTTGATAACAATCCTATAGGTTGGATTTTATATCAATAAAATATTCTGATTCTGATTCTGATTCTGAGGAAATAATACACGAAAAGGATCACTAATCTTGTATTTTACATTAGTATAATTTATTTCATTACTCTATTTTTCTGAGTATTCTTGATATTATTTTGTTTTTATATTTCAAAATTTAAACGAAATGAAGGACTCTAATGGAAAATTGTTCTGGGCTCTGTAAAGAGCAGATGATCATCATTAAGCGGACATAGCTAGAAGAGGTAAGCCAACAAAAACCTTTTGATTGAGAATAAAATCGTACCTTAATTCACTGATTGATTGAATGAATTAAATTCAAATTATTGAATCATAAGTAATGTCAGAGAAATATTGTCTAGCAGAAGCGTATAATTGGAAATTTTTGCGGATTTGGTCTAAAAATCAGGGTGTTTATTTTTCGCGGGTTTAATTTTTGCGGTTTGAAAATTTTGTAAAATTATGAAAAAGGTAAAATAAATGTTTAATTATAAATGTAAAATACTCTCAAGTCATTAAACACTGTAAAAGCATAAGTTGATATTGTTTCATTTTTAGTCATGAATTTTTCTATCCTTACACGTGGTTATTCTTTTCTTTTTTGGTCAACTCGGTCAAGCGTAAAAGTGCACGTAACCTAGTTCTATTAGTATACAATTAGTCTTATAAATAAAATGTATATTTACATCTGTGGCTGCTCATTTTGCTTTCATAATTTAAACTGTATACATAATAAATCGCCCCTGTTACGCAGTTGTACTGCGTCTGAGTATATTTATTGTAATTATATGTATGTTCCCCTTTATGGGGTTTATTTTGCTTAATAAAATCTTGAATCTTGAATCTTGATAAAATAAGCAATTAGAAGTCCACTGTTACATTTCACAATAAGTTTAGCGGAATTGTGTCTTTCCAATATTTAAAAAAAAAATCCTGCTGATTTAAAGCCATTACATATCACCTAAGGTTTACAAGAAATGTACTGATGCACCTTCACAAGCCTTTTTAAATTAAGTGTTTCAATTCTTGACCCAAATATGTCAACAACTTTAAAAGCTGAAATGTCATTTTTGTCATTTTTTTAATCCCTTNTTTTTTACGGGTTTAAATTTTGCGGATGCCATGTACCAGCAAAATAGCAAAATTTTCCCTCTATACGGTAGTTCATAAAGATATTAAAAATCCTATTTCATCAACCAAATGATGGGTGTAAGGCGTCGCTTATATGTATGCAATGATTGTAAAATAAGGACGCTAATACAAATTTCACAAATCCAAGCTTTACGGATGGCGTAAATGTTCGTCCAAATGTCAATGTATCCATACTAACATGCATTGCCAATATGAAAAACCACCATTCATATGCATAGACATGTAATGGTTAACAACTTGCATAACGTTAGTAGCATAAACTAACATTACCGCTGCCAAAGGGACTATTAATTGCAAAGTTTTGAAATGTACCAACAATAAATAACTATTCTCATTTTGCTTCCCGTCTATTTATATTTTAATTTCAACATTAATGGCCGTGTTTCACGAATTTGAGTTATGGCTTGGTGTACAATTGATGATAATTACCATTGAGTTAAATATCAAAGGTTAACAATGTATTGATTGGCTAACAAAGACGGAATTCTAATGTTTTATTGATAGTGTTTCATTCCATCTTTTGGTTTAATCAAATTAAAAAATGTCAATTTGTTTTGGAGAGTACACTTTGATATCTGATTTTACTGTTTTGCCTATGTTTAATTTCCTAAAGTTTGTCTTAATCAGTCGTTTCTTTAATGTGTCTGGAGTCGTTCATCCATTGTTTATAATAGATTGGTTCTTGGAGTGAAATGCTTTTCTAATACGCATGCAGCGTTAACCTGTAATCATTATCAAGACAAATGCCTTTTTGCTGCTTACTTCTCCTGTAAATCCACGTACCTCTATGCGGTCGATAGTACGGTACAAATACACGTAAATATGCTTACCCCTCTCTGTCAATCATACGGTACAAGCATAAATCGAATACCCCTTTAAAGATAAAGTACTTCGAAGAGCACATTGATAAAAATAAATGCAGAGTTACAAACTTTGTCTTAGAGTGTATTCGACTCATCTATATCAAGAAGATTGAATATGCAATCTTGACATACCTTTGTTACAAATGTAGTACAAGAGGGACGGAAACTTTAAAGATGTTTTGTTTCTAGGTCTTACAATCCTTATTCATCCCCAATGGAATAGTATTTCCCTTATTCCATATTATTTGACAGTTTGAATAGTCTTGTGGAATAATCTGAAGATACTTATATCAAACCGCAATAAAATATTTTGTTCAATAACAGAAACTTGGAGTAAACAAAACGCGGAAATCATACTTCGACTTCCTTTTTCACAACTATAACGTCATTTATGAAAGCCGAAATTTATGTAATGGCTTTTATTTCTGTAAAATGGTAGACAACTAAAACTTCTGTAGATCTAGTTTCTGCATATATATGGCGATTTCGACAGCTTATAGAAAAAAGAAGGGAAACCGGGAATGTGTCAAAGAGACAACGACCCAAAGGGTAATAACAACTCAAAGCCACCATAAGATCTTCAATGAACGATGAGAAAACCCAACACCCAACGGCAGGTCGGAGTCGGCCCCAAAAGAAAGAGTTATCAAGTTCATCGAAATAAACATCATCCTAGACTCCCATAGACATAAAGTAAACTAACTATGTTTGTTCATTGTTAAAATCTAAACACTTGGAAAACCATAAACTCAAAGATGTCTAAAAACGTATGACAACAAATAATCAATATGATCTACATGGAAAGCCAAAATTAGCTTAGGACAGAGTTTGGTATGAAGTAAATCCTAATTTATTTTAGTTTTAACATAATTTACTACAAAAAAAGTAAAGATATTGCAAGTTTGCAAATAAAATCGGGTTTAAGATGAGCCTCGAAGTACTGTCCACAGGGCTAGTGAATACCCTCAGGGACAGATAGTCTATCAGCATAGGCATTGATCAAGTAGTTACAAACAACTAAATACTAAAACTTCTTTAACTTTTGGTTCAAGGAGATTTGACGTGCCATTAACCATTTTAAAATTGTCATTTCGTTTAAAATATCTTTAAATCATAACCAAATCATTACCAAATCATAACCAAATCATAACCACTGACTATTAATGGTGGTTTTGCATCTGCTGATTTTTTTGTCCTTTAGATTTTGGCTCTTGACAATTCTTTTCCGTAACTTTTTATTACCCTCATTTAGTTTCTGCATTTACTACATGTACCTAATATAAAAGAAATTTGCTTTAATGATAGACAAAACAAATGTCCACACTTGCCAGTATAGTTGAGGGCTATGGCTGAAAAAAAATATTGCTAAAATGGTTGAAAAAATGAAAGACTAAAAGAGGAACATTTTGCATTGTTAAAATCAGCACTAAAACTATTTTTTACTAAAATCTATTACTAAATTAGTTATTAAATGAGTACATTGCAATTAATTAGTTTATTAGAATGGATACTGACAAAAAAGCATTTTATCAAGCGTCTCTGAAAATTGAGTGAGTCTCTCTACGTCATGTTATCGCTCTACAAGCTTTAATGTTCATAAATAATTCGATGGAGATACATATCAAGTGTTTACCTTCTAACATTCTTCGCTTTCATGTAACGCCTAATAAACTAAAATTATTGTAGAAAATTGCACGACGTCAATAAACCGTTTTAACTTCATTGCAGTATTATGCAATATAATATTATGATGTAATATCTATAAATTTTAAGCTATAATAAACAACATCATATTTCCCTAGATACTAATTTATATCCCAATTTTGCAAGTTACAGTGCATACCCACAGAAAAAAAAGTGTTAAGTAATTACTGATGGGTATAATTGTATGAAACTTGAATCTGATATAATAATTTGTGCTAAGAAAACCCTTCATTATGATATCACCGATATATTTAATGAACTTCTATCTATTATCAAGTTACGATCAATAGAGAAATAATGATAGTTTTAACTATACATGTATGAACTAAGCCGGGATATAGTTATTTCTCACGTGATGTATAGCAGCACTCTTGATACAATGATTTTTGTCCGATATTTTATTTCTGTCCGATTTTGCTTTCGAAGACAAAAAGCCAAAATAATATGATGAAAGCAAAATCGGACAAAAAGTAATGGATAGAAAGCAAAGCGGACAAAAAGCAACAAATTAAACGAAGAAGTTTTAAACAAAAGAAGAATGGTCAGACAAAAAGTCCATCAGAGAGAAATCACAGACCAATCATCGAATATCGGTATTATGCTTTTTCCTGTGCTTTCTAATCTTGTCCGTCCCACGAAAAAAGGGGGGTCGATGAGGCTTTCAAAAAGGGGTTCCAGTTATTTGTGTGTTTGCCATTTTTTCCAATTTCTGATTAAATTGCACGAAATTAATTTTTTTCTCCAAATATNGGGGGGGGGGGGGGTGTTACAACACCTAGATCCCCCCGTGAAATTTAATTGGTTTTAAAGATACTCATGTTTTCACCAAAGTAAGAAACTTCAATAAACTGGTATAATTTAAATGAGTTTTTTGGCGTTCTTGTTCATTTGTGTTTATTTGTTTTGTCTTTGTCATTCTGTCCCAATTCGAGTTAGATATGAATTGCCTTCATTTTTTTATTTTTTATTTGATTTTGGAATCCCCCTTTCATTATTTTTGCTTCGGTATTTGTTTGCCGATGTACTGATTTGAACAAAAGACGTGTACATTTTAATATCTATTTATGCTTTCACTCTTAACCCTCTAGTGCCCAAGCATTTTTAATTGATTTTGTCGTTTTCGTTTATTTGCAAATTTATGCAAATTATATGCAAATGAGATGAAGTACAGACATGAACTAACATCAGCAGCATAAAATAACATCCGTGTGATTTAGGGGAAAATGCTATTTTTGATGAAAATTCCGTCATTTTCGTTGCCATGAAAACCAAACGACTCAAAGCAATGACGTCAAACACAAATGTTACGCTGACAACAGATACAGTCAGATAGTTTTGATTTTAGATTGAGGTATGGAACGCTGTTCGAGCCAAAAAAGGCATTTTTCGTACTTTTCATTGTTTCCTAATTATAAAAAAGATGGAAAAAATTCTAAAATTACCTCTCCTTTTTTATCGTTTACTACAGTTGGGTGCAGTCATAACCTCTCATTAATGTTAACTCTAAGTTAACTTAGAAACAATTCTAAAGTTAACTTGAAATTAACTTAGAGCAGACGTAGAACAGTTCTAGAAACGGTCATAAAAACGGTCATTTTCTAAGTTAACTTAGAACAGTTCTAAAAGCAGTCATAAAATAAAGCAGTTCTAAAAGTGGTCATATAAAAGTGGTCATAAAAACGGTCATTTTCTAAGTTAACTTAGAACAGTTCTAAAAGCAGTCATACAGAAGACCATGTCTGCTTTTAGAACGGGTAATGACCGTTTTTTGCTCACCTGGCCAAAGGCCATGTGAGCTTTTGCCATCACTCGGCGTCCGTCGTCCGGCGTCCGTCGTCCGTCCGTTAACTTTTATT
>MJUU01034756.1:0-41396 GCA_002080025.1 Modiolus philippinarum
TCGTTTGCCATTAGACAATAATACATGTTATTCTGACCACGTATTTATAATGTCCACATCTCACTGTTTAATAATGCCAATTTTTCTTGCAATTAATTCGATGCCCTGTAGTTGTCTATATATCTTGTGATTGCCTCCTATTAGTGTTTTTTTTCGGCTTAAGATGGTGAACAACAATAAGAATGATCTCCATTAATTGGTTCAACAATACTTTCTCATGTGCATTTACTAAATACATGACCCTCTCATTGTTTATGATGTATAAATAAAATAAGAAAAAGTCAAGGTTCGAAGTTGGGAAAGAGTCGTCTTTGTTTGAAAATTTTCTCCGTATTTTCATTTTCGATATGGTATATTCTACACAAGTCTTGAAACAAGTACCTACCGAAATATCGGTGTGGTTAAAAATGCTACAGGTGATTATAACTTTAAGGAAAATTTATCCACTAGGGTTATGAGGGAAAACTCTTGAAACTGACGTTTCGCAGTTCCACGAAATAGTTGGGAAGTATAGTGTAGCAGTCTCGCAACTGACTTCTTTTCATAACACTATATCCACTTCTTAGTAGCTTCCTTACGTGAAATTAAGGCTTAGTCTAAATAAAATAAACAATCACTTGATATGGAGTCTCTAGAAATGCACGTAAAACCAAGGAAAATTTGGTTTCCGCGTATGACCATTTCGGCACTTTATGTCTCGTTGGTGCTTATCAAAGCAACCAAAAGATGTATCAAATAGAAAGCGGAAAAGACATTGAGTTAATCCCAAGGAAACCACAGCGCAAATGCGTATTAACCATTTAGATTTACGTATGGTATTATGTTATCAGAAACAAAATATCTCTAGACTAAGATTTTTAACTTGAAAATAATATCCAAATTCATTAATCTTTGCCTTTAGTTTTTACAATCATATACAATACATTCATAAAATAAAATGGATGCGGCCTTCGATTTGACCCGAGGTTCTTAGAGAGACATGTTAGATTTAAAGTAATTAAAGGTGCATTGAACAAATTTTGTGTAAAGTACGAAAGATAATTTTAGACAACTCGTGCACCTCACAAAATATACATCAACAATTACAATAAAATTGACACTTATCAATTATTTTTATTCATGATCACTCTTTGGCTGTAACATATAACAAATTTTGCTCTGTAAGTCACTATTTTTTTGTGATATAGTCAACTATTTAAGCATTGTAGACATTCAACAGCTTCTTAACTTCGGTATCTAGTTATTTGTTACCGCTGGGTCGATGCCTCTACCGATTCTATTGGAACCTTGCAATATCTAAATTTTTGTAAATTTTGTTGAAAACTAAGGAGTATCTCCCTCATGCAAGCCTCTGTCCTTAGCTGATGTTGGCTTTACATTTAGATCATATTGGTTATTTGTTCTAACATCTTTGAGTTTATGGTCTTCCAAACTTTTAGATTTTATCTGCACTTAAGAGACATAAGTTGTCGAAATGCGCATATGCAGAAAATATATTCACAGTAACTACGGTATCTAGTTATTATTAACTAGTAGACTGACTTTATATCTGCCAGTCTTACTGCCCAAGCTAACTATAAAATGACTGTAAATGGATTGGAGATAATATCACTGTAACTGGTAAAATGTAACCACAACCAAAACTGTAAAAACTTAAGATATACTTATATTGATATCAATTCACAAGTTCTGCATGGATTTATTATCTACATTCATCTGTATAAGATTTTTTATAGATAAAGATATTGTACATGTAAGTTTATACTTATGTTGACAGGTTCAAGATATAACAGCTTTTTGTTGGACCTTTTATCTATATGGCTATTATCTTTGAAACGAGTTTTGAAATCTTTCTCACAAACAAAAATTTATACATCGCTTGGTTTACCGTGTATTTGTAGAGACTTTGTCTCGTGTGCATTTATTCCATATCCTTTCATTGTTAATATAATTGGAGTAAAAAAGACGTATTGTTTATTACAATAATGACATTACGAAGTTTTGTTTGCCATTTTTTTACTGAGACTTTCTCATGTAAACACATCATTTTCTCGCATGATGCGTGCGCAGAATTAGCCGCTTACACTTCCGATGCACCCAGTTTCAACTCTCTACCATTTGTATAGAGGTTTTTCACTTCTTCTTTGGACTTCGGCTCTTGACAATATTGTCCAGTAATTTTGTCATTACTTTCATTCTTATTGACTTCATGTGAACATGTATATGTAGTTCCTTAGAGTTGTACCTTACAATTAATTATAAGAATAGTAGGTCACTATGCTTCACACCCCACCCCCTGCTTGTTCATTCGAAATATATAATGATTAATGGAAGTTTAGTTTCTGATACGAAGAATATTGTTGACAATAATGGACAAGCCCACTTGTGGGCGAGTCCATTGTTGGAGACAATATTCGAAGTATTAGAAACAAAAACTTCCAGCATTTCTTTATCGGTAAATGACTAAATCATTTGACAGAACAAATTTTGAAAAAGGAAAACTAATTTTAAAGAAATCAGAGAAATTGACTATTGATTAGTAGAAAAATTGGTACTGTATTGTTGCTTTTCGGACTGATTGACCAAGTGGGCGTTGCCTAATATATTTTTTGCTATTTTTTTGTATAAGGGTATTGTAAGAAAAGTTAAGCTTGACTGGGCGGAGTTACTTGTCATTCAGGATTTGATCTTTCCAAAAGAGCAATAGGTACAATAGACCAATTGCATGGTGATCTTTTTAGTAGATCAATAATTGTTTGATTGGCGAATGTTCCTTTTTATATATATTTGGGCATACAAATTACAAACTATTTGTTTTTGAAAAGTGTTCACTACACAAATGACTACATGATCATTAATGATTAATTTGATTGTTATCTTTTAACACCTAATGTTGGCACTACACTGAAAAAGTAGACTTACCCCAGTTCAAAGTTTAAAGCAAACTCCGCCCAGTCAATCTTAAGTTTTATTACAATAGTAGCAAAAACTGAAAATATTTGCTCAACGAGATCAAAGATAAATAATACAAAATACCGATAAATATACATATTGGTTTATTTCAAAAACAAGTAGGGTGACACCTTTTTTCGTTTTATTTAATTTATCCCGACCGGTCAGAAGAAGAAAAAATGAACAAATAAGACGTTTACACTTTTGTGCCCCGTACCACCTTAACCAATCTACTAGTCACATTATCGCAATTTTAATAATTAAATATAATTACAGAAACTTAATTTTCAAAACAACCTAAGGCTAACACCTATGCACATATTTGTTGTCAATGGTTCTATATCTTTGTATACAAAATCTGTTTTAATTAAATGAATGTTCGGATATAAAGGACTTAATTCAGAATTCAGTTTTGTAAAGAATATAAGCTTGATTTAAGGTATCAGTTTACAGTCCATGGTATTTATCAATATAAGACACTGATTTGCTGAAGGTAATGTTTGCATTGGATTATAACGTAATTATAGACATATTTACTTATAGAGATCTTATTAAATCGATGAACAAGGTGTTTTGGAATAGTATTGATACTTTACATCTTAAAGATATAATATTAGCTGGCGATGAACAAATTTGAAAGCCAGTTTTATTTTCAGCTATCTGCAAAATCAAATTACTGACGAAGATGATAGTTTCACTATATTAAGGAATTTATAACATTGTAACAAGCAAACAAGGGGTAACAAGAACATAACAGTAGCGGTCGGGGAAGCATTGAGTAAATGTGGATAATAACAAAATTACTGAACAGAATTGTCAAAAGCCAAAGTTCAAGAGTCAAAAAGACAAAGCAGGTGGAAAACCACAAAAAAATGTCGACCGACACGGTCCTCACACGTCAAAAAAAAAAAAGAAATGTTGGGTTAAACTGGTTGTATGGCTCTCCAAACATCCACTTCCATTGCAGTATTAAATGACAAAAGTGTGTTTTTTTTCAGTAAATCTGAGTTGTGCAATAACAACCACGTGAAAGACATTGGTTTGTACTTTGTTTAGTACATGGAGGTATATGATACCGATATTCAAGTATCATAATATTTTGTCATGTTTTAAACTTGCAATATCTAAATTTTACAAAATTTTGTTTAAAACTTAGGAGTATCTCCCTGTTGCATAGATTTGTCTTTAGATGAAATTTTACAAAAATTTGCTTAAAACTTAGAAGTATCTCCCTGTTGCATGGCTCTGTCTTTAGATGACATTGTGGCTTTTCCATTTAGATGCTTTTGGTTATTTGTTTTCTATCAGCTTTAACATGTTTTTTCGGATAGTGGACTTCCAAATGTTTTGATTTGATCTGCACTGATGAGTCATAAGTTGTCGAAATGCGCATATGCAGAAAATAAATCATCAGTAACTTGGGCATTTGTTATTTATATACAACTATGACTCAACCATGTCTTAATTTCTTGGTGAAAATATACCTAGACTACAGCAACTATATGTTCTTGATATGGGTATTAACGTTAAATGGGTACATCTAATAAAAACGAGACAACAATATCTATACTCTCATATCGTCATCACATCTTCCATTGTTATACTTTGTAAATGACATGAATACAAATTCAATGTAAAAAAGAATTTTTCTAAATAACATGAAATTTAATGCAATTTACCACATTCTCCTATGCTGCTGACATTTTCATCTGTAAAGACGAATTAAGTGCATGATACTGATTTAGTCAGAAGTCGTTAATAGGACATTAGGTGGATGAGCGTTGTCCGCAACCTAGCAAAGAATTTTGCTCAAACCAGTGCTAGGGTTCGTCTAGAATTTACTATGAGGCATGAGCAAAGGTCATTGTTGAAGGCCTCATGGAGACTTCAAGATGAAGAACAACGTTAAAAGCGTTGTATCTTTGCTTGGTTCGATCATGCATTTGTAGACACTTTCTCTCATGTTCATTTACTCTATATCCTTTCATTTTTTTATTTTATGTATATATCATTACTGTGGTGTCTTAATAAGAAGTTTCTTTTCATAAGAATATTAAAAAACTCTTGACTGTAAACATGGAATGGTCACTCACGGTCGAACATACATAACTTTTCCGATTATTGAACTGTCCAAACAACCCCAAAGTCATGAGCAAGTCTATGCACCTTTGGTGACTAACACAAAACAAGTCAAGGGAGCGTTTAACCAAACAGCTAAATATCAAAGTTACTGATAATTTGGTTTCTACTTACGGTCATTTCGACAACATTTGTCTTCATTGCAGATAACAATTGGAAGACCATAAACCCAGAGATGTGTAAGAGAAGCGAGAGAGCAAATAATCTAAATGGAAAGCCGAAATTAGCTAAAGACAGAGCATGAGGGATATACAAATGTACTCCTTATTTTTCAACAAAATATACAAAATTTAAGAAATAAAATTGCATGTTTCTAAATAAAATCGGCTTTCGGGTCAGCACCGAAGTACTGACTACAAATAGCTAAATACCGAAATTATCGTAAATTTTGTTTCTGCAGGTGGCCATTTCGATAAATTATGATACTCCAGTCTTCAATAAATTTGTGAAATTGGAAAAATGTTGACATTGTATAAAGTTTTCATATAATCGGTTTTCGAGGCCAGCAATTACCAATGGCTCTTTACAGGCATACACAATCAGTCTGAGCACTTGCTTAAATCCATGTTACTTTGAAACAGGTTGTTTCTCGTTTACATACTTTAAAAGGCGCGTGGGCCCTACGTCTCTTTGACAAACATTACAAAATGTATATTATC
This sequence comes from Modiolus philippinarum, assembly GCA_002080025.1. Classification (NCBI taxonomy): domain Eukaryota; kingdom Metazoa; phylum Mollusca; class Bivalvia; order Mytilida; family Modiolidae; genus Modiolus; species Modiolus philippinarum. The sequence continues at coordinate 5,751 of MJUU01034756.1, forward strand.
AAATGAGAGATACATATTGTGATTTATACAAGAGTTTAACACTGAAAAGAGTGTGTATGCTTAATTTATCTTTTATAGTAAAAGTCATAAGTCTTTATATACAACTATCAATGGTTAGTTTGAAGGAATTAGTTTCACCACAGATAACATGACTGAGATTCTGTAGGGGGTAACAAATATTATTTAAATATATCTTGTATATTTTTTTTTCCTTTTTGAATAAGGCAATAAAGGAACTTTTATGAATTATGTTAAGTTTAATACAAATCCATCTCAAATATAAGATATTTAAATTATCAAAACGCAAATGTACATCGTTAGTAGAATTTTACATTAATGCATCATAATAGCATTTATTTTAATATACATTTGCAATGTAAATACAATGAAGGTAATATTTAAATACACTAAAATTGATGCAACTGCAATGGACTGTGTTTATGCTGTGGTGAAATGCCGAATGAAATGAAATTAAATAAAATTAAAAAGAACATAGATTAATTCAAAAAAATAATTATCGTAGTCGAATTCTTGAAACTGTTATCTTTCTTTATAAAACGAACAGCATTGTGAAGGAAAACGTCAAACGTTCAAGGTAAACGTTAAAAAAATGAATTCACCAAGTTTTTGCAGGATTAAAACTCTCTTTTAACATAATTTGATACATGTGTTTTCTGTAAAGAATTTATAGAACATTATCTTGAACATTGCCTTTTGTATCAGAAACTGACTGAGGTGTATTTAACATCTTTGTCAAAATGACTTCAGTATGGTTGTGTCTACAATTACCTTGATCAATAATTTTTTTCCTACTTTAGGAAGGAATGTCCATGCCGTATGTACTCACAAAACCCGTGGCTGGTCCTGGTCTACATTCTCAAAATCTTTCATGTACCTGGCCTTTGGTCGATGAACAGAATCGAATGATGTATCACCTAGAACCAAGAGAAAATATGTTGAATATTATAAAGGCACTTTAAAACCTGATTCCCCTTATGCTCGTTAAAATTCAAGACTATCATGGCTGTAACAGTTTCTGGATTTTGCCCAGATGCGTGTCTCATATATATTTGCTACTCTTTGAATGGCTTACATCATTTTACATTCGGCTAAGAGGTCGGTTGGTTGCTTTCTTTCCCTTGATGCAAAAGGACAGAAAACGAATACCTATCAAAATGTCGCTAAGATACCATTTCCAGTACTTTTTTCATGAAGTTTGAAAGGCATGAATTGGGTCGAATTCGAATGATTGATTATTCAAAATTGATTATTCCATCTCCCATAAAACTATATATGTATGCAATAAGTTTCTTGTCTGACATCTGTCTTTCGATGTGTTGCCTTGCTGTAAAGGGCAACATATTTTGAAAGTGGTTAATAGTTTATATCCATCTTTTTTTTACTGTTGTGCTAAGGTTGATGTCTCTTTTGACATTTACCACATTCTTTTGAAATTTCATTTATTGAATTCAAAAGTGGTGGCGTTGCCCTTTTAAGCTTAAACGGCAAATTAAATTAATGTAATGCAAGTAAATAAAGTATTTATTATTGTCAAAGAAGTGTGTATTGGTTTTATAAAGTAAATAACTATTATCAGATAATCTTTGAACATTTACGACAGTTTCGTTTGCATTTAAATATGATTTATTTGAATTGCGCAGTTGACACCTGCAATTATATTCTCGCTACTTCAGTTTATTTACCAGGTGATCTGGTTATTTATGCATTCATTGATCTAATTTGGAATACCTGCATGGAATTGATTAAGTCTGTAATAAGGGTATATAAATGAATATCATTAGAACTATTGATTTATCCTTCAATTTACATGTAAATGCAGTTATGTGACTGAATATAACGGCATTGCATTTGAAAGTTCAAGAGGGTGATCTGTTTTTCTCTTTGAAATTATTTTACTATTTTTTACCTATTGCTGTTTAACATAAAGATTATATTCTTATATTTTTGGACAATATAAAACAGTGAACTCCGAAAAATGCTATATACTTTTTCCAGACCATATGCGTATTCGGACCGTACGCGTACGGTCTGGACCATACGAGTATTTTTTTCAAATACCCATACGGTCGAACCGTACGCGTATGGTCCGACCGTACGCGTACGGTCTGGCTTTTTCAGTCTTGCATGTTCTTGGATAATAAATCAATAAATTCTTATACGGTATTAAATATTATTTAATTAATTAAGCTCTTATGTTTAGAAACAACTAAGATTTTCTAAAAATCGTTATTTTATATAAAATAAGAAAAAAATAAGAATATTAAGAACGTTATTTCAGATAAAATAATAAATAATAGTGTTTTGTAAAAAAAATAAATGAAATGAAAATCCTCAGAAAATAATCATGGAATACGACCTTTAAGGAACAACATGTTTCCCAACTACCCAAAAAGGGTGCAAATCCCAAAACATCGTAAAGGAACAGCTGATTAAATATAACAGCGGAAATAACACAGAGTTCCCAAAAGGAATACCTCCTGTGCACGAACAAAACTTCTTAATGTAAAAACGACGTTTATGTATCACCTTTAAGATTTGTGTGAAAATATTTTTTTCTATAATTTCATTTCAGTTATATTAGTACTTTATTGTTTTTATAAAGACCTAATAATTTATACGGTTTTCAGTGGTAGTTAGTGCTATCAATTTTGATCGAACTTACTTCTTTGTTTGAATAACGAATGTAGTGTCTGTCTTTTTCTTTGTACTCATACGGTCTAAATATACACTTATGGTCCAGCTCGTAGCAGACCGTACACGTATACCCATACGGTCCGACCGTACGCGTATGGTCCGACCATACGCGTACGGTCGGACCATATGAGTATACGCANAGATATTGCCAAAAATTGTATAAATTTTGTCAGGTCATACTAATTCATCAACTAATTATTTGATACTTGACAAGAGATAAGAGATAAAACAAGCATTCACAAGAGTTTTAACAATTCAAACATAATCAAACTGACTTAAGTTTTAAAATGTATTGTGGTTGACATAGTTGTAAGTTTTGGAACTTCGCCAACCATTGTCCAAAATTTGTTGAATTTATATTTTATGTATTAGTGCTTTAATTCAACAATAATTTTATCAGATGCTAATAGAATCCAAAACAAAAAACAAAAACAAAAAACGAAGAACAAGCAAAATGGAATTGCAAACGTTCATAGAAAGAATATGGAGTTCTAACAGATATACACAATCTAACAAGAGCATCTGAAACAATGCGGTAAAAATAGGGACGACACCTTGTAACCCAGAAAGAAACTATTTTAACCCATGTAAGATGAAAGTGACAGAAGAAAATGGACAAAAACCATACAAAATACAATATAGCATATCACCGCAACATTAACCAGTAAATAAGGAGTACTGAGATGTCCAAAGCTACATAGTTGTTTTTGTTCCTTTGATCTGGCATAAACTCGTGTTTGGTTTAATACAGATCAAATATTAGTAAATGCGATATTTTTTGTCAGAACATAGGCAGTAGGATACCGAAGGAACAAAGTACAAGAATACATAAACCAAAGTCCAGAGACAAAGCAAAAGTAAAAACTTCATAAGACGGAAGACCAAAGAAAATACACAGCGACAAAACACACAAACACTACAAATACAACAGAGTTGATCTCGAATAACTTATCTTGACCACCACAAAAAAATCAATTTTACAATTGTTATTTCATTTTTCAGAGATTCAATTATCCAGAAAAAATAACAGATATACTGTTAGAAGACGAAACGTTAACCTTATGGCGTCCTGCTGTTACAACTACCCAATACTGTCTCATTCCGGAAACCATTTTAGAAGAACATTGGCCAAGTATTCTTCAAATATACTACACAAAATTTGATTGCGTCAGCAGTGTTATGCCATTTGATGACGCAATACAAATTATTGCCCACCAGGCGACAACGATTCTTCCCACACAAGACTTCTCTGTTCTGAGAGACTTTCCACGAATTCGTGGCTTATGGTACAAACCCGATAAATCCGAATCGATAGGACTGACTGATGAGTCCAGAATAGGGAATGTTAAATTTTCGTTTTCTTTTCCAAGATCTGAAAAAGAAAATTTGTTAAGTCAGTTAAATATGTACTATTTAGAAGTAATGGACTACCAATCGGAAAACAAATCAGTGTCTAGATTTCTATTAACAAAAAACACATACAGCAGTCTTCTTCTGTACGATGTGCACAAACCCGGTGGACCAATTTTTGTGAGAAAGAACGAAAATCTAGAGGGTGTTACAGAAACCTACTTTTTCCTTAAAACATGTCGGAATTTTCAGGGGAAAATCATGGAACATATTGTAGAGTTTATGCTTGAAGAAGACCCATGGCCATTTTGCCAATTATCAACAACGACACATCGTCCCTTCAAAAAACCACAGGACTTTCTGGATTTTGATAGTGTGAAAGATGCGGGCCGTATACAAACCCGATATCTTGGAGCAAGTTGGGACAGAGCTATGGCGGGTATGTTTGTATGGGCATTGCAATCAAAAGTGCCTTGGCTCGTATATGAGCGTTTACATGACAATATCAAAAGTACTGTTAATTTAGTTGCGTGTGAGGCTCCATTGGAGGAGATATTTACAGCTTCATCGCCCATATTGTGCAAAAGATTGTTGGATCTTCTAGTTGATTTGTATCCGTTCATTGTTAAATGTCATAATGATCAGGATTTAGCAGAATTTTTGCAGCTATTTAAGACAATTCACACGTGTGATGACGAATGCACAATGGTTAGCTTAAAATACGTAGACATACCGATTACGCGAATATTGAACTCATACCTGACACTCATGGAGAAGGTGATATCCTCATGTTCTTTCACCTTAAAACAGGCAGTAATTTCAACATTGTTACCCTGGTCAATATTAGCCTATCATTATTATGATCACAAAATTGACAGTTGTCGGAAAATGGTTGCGTTTATTAGTCAGATAGATGATCTAAGTTGTAAACTGTTGCCCGGAACTTACGAAACACGTGACTTTCTTTTCTCGGCGTCTACGGATCTCACGGGTAGAACTTCCGGATTTGCCTCAATGTCGTCATATTTGGATGAAGACGAAGATGAGTCGTTAAGATACCTACCATCATGCTAAGATAAAAAAAATATATATATCTAAGTTCACGAGAAACCATTTTGTTAAACAAAGCATTATTTCGAATATCTTTCAAATACATTATTGTTTGATTTTGTTACAATATAAACCTTGAAAAAAGATCATCTGCAAAATATAATAGATTCTACAGATCATTTGAATTTCAAAACGATGCAATTTTCACAAATGTTAATCAATACACAAGAAATTAACATAAAGAAATTTCATGTTCGAAAACATTTCAATTCCGTTTATATCCCTACAAACACCATTTTAACAATATGTTGTGATTATGCTATTAAAGCGTGTACAATTTGTTGTTTACATCAAAGAAAATGTATCCTACAATCACTTAATCTATATAAATTGCAGAAAGCAAACTAATTTCCTGAAAGGATCGGTATTGAATTTACCACAACACGCACTATAATATCAAGATACCTGTAAAGTAAGATCATTTATTCGGTTTCTTATTTCATAAATCTGTTTAAGGTAGTTTGATCCTAATAAAAATATCAGACAGAATTTTTTTTCATTTTCAGATATTTTGTATATCTTAGTCCATTTGTTCAGAAAATAAAATAAAAATGATTTGTCACCGGTCATCTCCTCCTGTTATCGGTTTTGAAAACCAGGTCAAATTCAGTATTTTTCAGCAATATTTACAAAGAATATATAGGGAACTGCGAGAACATGCTTATTGTTTAGCTTTTAAATGAAACAAATATCAGATAGTTTTTTTTTATTTTTGATATTTCAGGTATACACTTCAGCTATATGTTGAGCTAAAAAAATCTATATGCCACCGTTTGTGATATTTTATATTGTTTACGAAATAGAGAATATTTACGGGAAAGGGGAGCTTATTCGCGGGAAAGTGTATGTCAATCTATGACGTCACAATGAAAATGCCAATAAAATAGGTTGACACTAATACACGGGACATTCGATTGGTGCATTTGCGAAACACAAGTCGGATGCGGAACTGACTTCATTTTCAAGCCTGAATATTACCTTAAGTGTTCACGAAAAAAAAAATCAATTTCTTTTCATAATACACAATTGAGGTCTTTTGCAGAGGTGACTATACCATTATTGAACTTTAAACCAATATTCACCGAGGCGATATGTTTGGGTGAATGCCAGTAAAAAGACGTACTCACCGATACAACACACAATGACGTCACGGAGTGAATACAACTTCAGCATGTAAAAGGTCTATTATTTCACCTGTATTGCTTCTGTTGCTAATAAAGTGATAATCTCAACATTACCAACATGGCATTAAGAACAAACTATTTTCGAGTAAAATCTGATCTATAACTCTAAAATAATACGTACACTAGGGTGTATGCGATTATGTCAAACTGTTATGAATGTTATTCCCTAACTATACGTGTTTCATGTTAATTACAAGTTATAAAACATCGTGACAGGAAATATGTACTTTCTGTGAAGGCATGGTTACTTCAAGATGAAGAACAATAATAAAAGCGTCATTCCTTTTCTCGGTTCTACCGTGTATTTGTAAAGACTTAATCTCATATGCATTTACTCCATATCCCTTCATTGTTTTCTGTATTTGATTTGTCTTTTTTCTAACGGCAATTGTTCTTAACGGTAAAAAAACAGCAGTTACCAAAAGAGCTGTTTCCTCAAGCTTGATTTATTTCTCATATAAACAGTATGTGTAGTTCAGAAAATACTAACTCCTCCAGAGTATTTGATACATTTTTAGGTTGTGTACAAGTTTTTGTTGCCCATTGTCTCTATATTTTACATTTTCACTTTAGTTTTGGTATTTACAGTATACTTTTTTGTTTATAATCATCGTTTTAATTTGTACATTTTCACTTATCTTTTCTAAAATTTTTGGTAAATATTCATATTTCAATATGTTGAAACAGAAATCGCCATAGAAACACTTTACAACAAAATCTATGAAATGGCCCAATCAAAATTTGTAAACTTTATGACCGGTTGATGCTTTGATTTTTTTATATAAAGCGAGTTGCTTGTGAATCAAACATGAAAAGTTTGTAAAGCCTAATGCTTGATTAACGCTTTAAACGTTAAGTATTGAATGTATCAACAGATGAGGTCATACTATTGAAGGACATAGACAATTATCAATCTTTTCAATCCGAATATACAGTAATACATATACATATTACTGCTGTCAAATCACTGTTATTGGCTCAAATTTACATAATCACTATTGGAACATACTGTGAGTTTATCTTCATCCTTTCATTAGAAAACTTTGATGAAAAATTCATAACAATATTGTAAGAATTTTTATGTATTCTGCTATTGATATTAAAACAGGTCCTTAGAAAGCAAGATTTGTTATTGACAGAACTTAAATATGAAAAACCGATTCGACTAGATATCACGAACAGACAAACAACGTTTTAGAACGTCACCTTCAAAAATACTAGTAAGCTACTTAGTATTTGTCATTGTCGATTTTGATTTAACCCTAGAAAGACTGCCACTGACAGTGTGACTGTCCTGGACATTCTTACACTTTCGATGCATCTGATGTCACCCTCAGTGGTCTCATTTTTGTCATGTTACTTTATTCCAATTCGGTATTCTGGGCTATTCACTTGGGCTTCAAAGCTATCCGACAACCCGGATCTCATGTATAAGGATCTTGGGACCAAGTGAGACAAGTCCGGAACCCTAAAATTTGATTCCGGAACCCTTGTGTTGGAGCCCGTAGCCCCACGTTCAAAAAAGGGTTTGCTCCAAAAGCCTTTAGACACTGATATTCCCCAAGCATTTTACTGCCGTTGGAATACAGTTTGGAATTCTTATGCACAATAAAGGGCAAATGTGTTCCTACAAGAATGGAAACTAGAAAAATAGTGAGCAAAGCTCACTAATATATTTTGCCGCTCCCAACATTTTATTCAAGAAATCAAAAATCAAGTCAAATTCTGAAATACGGTATGCACATCTACACTATTTCACAAAGAGGTGTTAAAGTATCACGATAATCTATTCAGTGTTTCAAGGAGAGTGGCGTATAAGAGATAGGAACCAACTTGTAATGCAATAGCTAGGTCCACGTTTGCTATGGGAAAGCCCAATAGTCAAATTCTAATATAGATCTACATTATGTCACAAGGATTATGCTTAATTTTTTTGAAAATCAATTCATTTGTTCAGGAGGAATGGGTACCCTCATTTGTAAGACAGACACTTCTATCACTAGATACCCCCAACTTTTAAAGCCGGGATATAATAATATTATAAACACTTGCGTCTTAAAGATACCTTTTACCTCTGTCTGTCCATCGATATGTCTGATGTATAGTGACAAATACATACCAAAACTACCATGATCTAAATAATAAGAACAAATTAATTTCCAAACAATTACATATGGATTATCCTGCATTATATCTACAAGGAGTGGACATAAAAAACACCACTCGCCAGCCCTTTCGTCCAGTATATAATGGCTGGAAATCACATCATTAAAACTCTTAAAATATATAAAATTAAGGAATATATTGCTCATAAAAACTCTTCCCTCAGCTGACAAGGCGGTCCTTTAATTTGTTCTCTATCAATTATTAAAAAGGAAAAATGAAAGGATATGGAGTAAATGTATATGTGACAAAAACGCACACGATACATAGAAAACTCCAGTTTATCAAGGACAGGGCTTTTATTCCTGTCTCCATCTTGATGATAATTGATTTTATTTGCGCTAAAGAGAATAAAGTTATTTACTGTCAAAATTCAAATTTAATTGCAACTTCAGGATTTCATTATTTTTACAACAATGGTCTTTATATTTATGTAGATTTGACTCTACATCAAAACTGACAAGAACAGAAATGTTGTTTCCAGATTTTCAATAAATGATCATCAAACTTTCTAATTTCATTAAACTACAAAGTCACCCCTGACTTCCTTGTCCTTCCATAATATTAGACCCGATAACACGCTTTCCCCTATTTGTCTTTGTTAACATAAACGCCAATTAAAAACATCGCACCTGGTTTATCTTCAAGAGTTTTGGCATGCTTACAATATGAAGAACAACAATCAAAGCGTTGGTTGTTCCTTTGCTAGTTTTTTACCATGTATTTGTAGAGAGTTTGTCTCATGTGCATTTACTCCATATCCTTTCATTCACCATTCACAGTACAGTCTAAGTGGGAAAAATATACAAAAACTACCAACAACTTTTTTCTATTTCAATTTCTTTTAAATTTCCCAGAACTGAGAGAACCCTCGATGGTAAAGATGGAGGGCTTCCGAATGTAGCCACCTTTTTGCACCTAACCTTATCACTCCTTGCGAATTAATTTAAAATTCAATTCCTAATTTTTTGTTCAACACTAGTGTCTTACAAGAAGCAGGAGATGCTTACTTAACTGTTAAACCTGATCGCAACCATAGTTTTACTGGGTCCGTGTTGTTCATCTGTATGCGTGTCTTTGTCCCGTACTCATGTGGTGTCCTTGTTTCTTAGTGTGTCCGATACTGTCATTGTCCATTGATTATCGGTTTTTTTTCTGACGGTTCGGTTCTCGTTATTCAATGTCTCTTCTTTCATTTAAATCCATTAAAAATACTTAATATCTAGAATAAAGCAAAGACAAAAAATAGAGGAATACACTATTTTTGTAGGAACTATATTCGTAAATCAACGAAAATCAAAGGGATTTAATTTTGTTCTCCGTTGCCCCCTCTTTGTTTGGACTACTTTAAGGTGTCTCAGTGGTATTATTCCGCCATTTTTGTCTAATAATTGTTCATTTAGGTGTCATTCATTAAGAAATTTAACAAAATAGTTATTTAAAATGAAAAGAAAGTGAAAATGTAATAAAAATTTATATTCCTAATCATTTTTATTATATTTTCGTTACAAAAACGTGAGCTGAAACACACGAGCTTGAAATCTGTTGCTGGATTTACAGAACACAGAAATTATTCAAGGGAGATAATTTGATAAAATATTTTAAGAAAGATATCACTAGAGAAATTAACATTTTTCAATTTTTCACTCTTATTTCAACGGTGACACCTAATTTTTATTTTTTATATGTTAACTACATAATGACAATTAAACACATGCAAAGTATGAAAAAATTCTATAATAGATGTTTCAAGCTATCCTCTCATATGATCATTTTCCCTATCATTTCTATGTAAAATCCTGAAATTTTCAATTTCAGATTTTGCGCTTAAATGCACGGTGACCCCGAAATTTTATTTCTCATTTTGAACAATAATACAATTGTGCTTCTACACAGAAAATTTCACGAAATTCTATAATAGGAAATTAATACCCTGCAGACACCTTAACTGCACTGGTACGAACTGTAAGTACAAGGTGTGTCAATGTACTTTATACGCAGTTTACTATGCATTACTATGTATTTTACAACATGAAATATACATGATGTTTATGTACATCCATTTATACAATACTTACTTACAGGCACTAAAATAATGTTTTATCTCGTTAACATTCAATAGTTGATTTCACTACAAGTGCCCAACATCCTGTTCAGTTCAATGTTATTACATATTTGTAGTTCAAACTTGATAATTACTGAAAGTATTATTTGCCATTTGTGTATCCTTAATACAACATCAGGAACTGAAGACATAAAACACCGTCAATGAAAGCCCAATTATGAATTATAAGGAGACGAGAATAAGGTGTCTTCATGAACATATATATATATATGAGCACAATCAAGCATAGCATACATTATATTCTCCTAAATTCGTTGTAAAATATAACATGTTTGTATGAACTCCATAAAAAATAGGCCCTGATGTATCGACAGGGAAAGAATCTAACACTGCAGTGCATGCATCACTCAAATGGTGGAAATTAAAATGTCAAAAAATAAAAAGAAACGTGGACAGGAAAACACGTCAATGAAATAAAAAGGGATAACAGGAAATATCTACAATGGCTAAAAATTACAATTTCATGCTGAAACAGAAAGCTTTATACAATGTGTTTGCTCTATTAAAAATAACTTGACAGTAAAGAAATGTGAAATGTGCACTCCATACACTGGAAAGTTAGGTATATTGCTGCTAACAAATAGGAAAGTTCACAATTCGAAGGTTAAAATTGTCAAGTTTTTCATAAAGCTTACATTTCAAACGTTAATCTTCTTCAATGTATTACAAAAAGTCAAGGACGAAACTGAAATAGGGCTATCGATAGATTCTTTAAGCTGACGCTCATTGAGATATATCTGGTTAAATACTCCTTATATTTTGTAGAGAAAAAAGAGGTAGAGAAAGTTCATTTCATTTGTAGAGGAAGCTGAAATTAAAGGTTTTGTTTTGTCTNTTTTAAGTAATAGTTTGTTCCACAACCCTTGTCTCCAAACCGTATCAAAAGCTTTCCCAAAGTCAACAAAAAAGCAAAATAATTTTTTCTTTCTAGATTTCATTAACTGCACCAATGTATGCAAAACAAAAATATTATCGGTAGTAGAATAACCCGGTCTAAATCCGCCTTGATTCTCACAAATAATGTTGAACTCCTCTGAATATTTATTCAACCTAGTATTCAAAACAGATGTAAACAATTTACAAAAACAACTATTAATTGTTATTGGTCTAAAATTCTTAGGATCTTTTACACTTCCTTTGTTTTTGTAAATTGGAATGATATTTTCATTCAACCATTTTTCTGGGGAAAATCCAGTTTTAAAAATAATATTAAACAATTTTACATATACATCAGACATAATACTAAAGGAGCTTTTCAGGTATTCATTAATAACATTATCATCACCAGACGCCTTCTTAGGTTTTAATCCTTGAATAGCCCTCCTTACCTCATCAAATGTGATTTCTTCATTAATGCATTGATTTAGAGAGTGGATTTTTGGATGAATATTTTCAATTACGTCTTGTATGTTTTGATCAAACGGCATTTCTGAGTATACTGTTTTAAAATGTTCAAATAATGTGTCAATAGATATATTTGGCACATTTCTCTTTTTACCACTGTTGATGATTTTCCAATATGCTCTTGGATTTTTTGACCTCACATTATTTATTTGACTTTTCATTTGTTTTCTGTGTTTTCGTATACTCTTGTCCATAATACGCTTGTACTGTTTTTCAAGTGTTTTAGTCTCTGTTTTCAATGCAAGTGTTTTCCGTTTTCTGTATTGTCTCTTTGACTTTTTGTAAGTTTTTCTTGCTTGTTTGCAATCTTGGTTAAACCAAGGTTTGTGATTAATATTTTTACCTGAACCAACATTATAGGCTTTATGTGTACCAAAGGTTTTCTTTCCTGAATCTGTTAAGACGCAGTTTATCTTCTCAACCATGTCATTAATCTTATCTATGTTGAAAGTTTCAGTTGATGCTGAATTTAATTCAAGTAAAATATTATCTATTAGATCTTTATCTATATTAACAATGAAATCATGCGCTTTTTCACAATCCCATGTATTAATTGATTCTTCTGAATCATTGGAATTGTTAGATGAAACTTCACTTATAATATTTTCTACAGGTACCCTCAAAGACAAAGACAATGGAGAGTGAACATCCGACAATAATTTACTGTTTTCTAATACAGAAAAATCTTCAACAATTTTGAACGATTGTGGAGAAGCAATGACATAATCTATAACACTACTGTCCTTGCATGTAAATTTTCCCAAACCATTATCATTACCAATTCTTCCATTTAGCAAGAACATATCATTACCTTTACAGAATTCTAGAAGTTTTTTACCATAGTTATTAATATTTCTATCCATATTGTTTCTTAGTCGAGATATGCCATATCCATCTAAGATTTTAATACCTTCGTTCTCTAAACTTAGCAATTCAGATGGGTGATGTGTAACCTCGATATAATCAGACTGCTCAGCAGTTCGTGCATTGAAATCGCCCAAAAGACATATATACTCATAACTACAACTAAAATTTAAAAATTCATGCTCTATTTCACTATAAGGATCTCTTAAAAACTCCGCGAAAACTTATGAACGTCTTTGCCATATAAACAACGTGACGTCACATGAAGGCTTTGAATGTGAAACGTAAAAACAAGACGTTTTCAGCCGGACTCCACGCTTCAGTTTCTAACGAAATTCAATAAAAGAGAGTTTGGAAGGTAAGCGGTATGAATAAATTGCTTGTTTTTCTTTTAAATGAATTACTGAACTGCACTTTTTCCAAGATGGCGGACCATCCTTAGTTACGTCTTTTAGATTGCCTAGCTCCACACAGCGGAAGACGTTCCAGTTCGTGCCTCTCTTTCTGAATGTCGTCGACGCAAAGCTAGGAGTAAGACGTCAGCGCTGTTTCGGAGCTTGTTAGATTGCGGGTTTTACTGCAGATGTTATCCAATCAAATTCACTGTAATAAAAAAATGATTATTTCACAAGCGCCGCTTTTCAAGTATACATATACAATATATGTACATTGTCGGAAAATATAAAACTTATTTGACGAGCTTTAGAAACAGGTAGAAATGCGGTAGAAATGCGAGGTTTACCGAGCATTTCTCGCCTGTTTCGCAGCGAGTACAAATAAATTTTATATTTCCGACAATGTACGTATATTGTTTTTATCCTGCAATCATTTAAACCCTATTTAAAATGCATTTTCTTTGTGAAGCGGGACCAAGAAGAGAGTAAACAACTTCAGCCATTTTGGTATAATTCCTGACGTCATAGAGAATTTGCACTGTGACGTCAAAGTATTCGAGGTTTTCAAACCAGTCGCCTGTCTTTTCTTCGTTCAAAATCGCGGACCGGTTACCAGTCTACCCTACGAATACGAAAAAAAATATTCGTAGGGTTATGTTCGTCTAGTAAATACCACCATTGCAGGATAAAAATCTATATACGTTGATCGAGTCCCTGGTTTCACCTATCCATCTTTAAAAAAAAAATCAGAATTCATTGTATGCCATGTTGGTTCAATTTAAGGCGGTGGGAAGAATGGGTTTGGATCCCGATTTTCCGAGAGAAAAAATGTACGATTCCTCAGTCATCCCTAAAAAATGAAATTGACCGAATCCCGTTTCCCCGAATTCTCTTTGGAATAAATGACCTTTCCCATTGTCCCGAAAAAGATTATTCTTCCCCTCATTTAAAGTTAAATGTGTCTCATAGGATAATTATTATGCATGTGTAGTGTGATTATAGTGCCTCTCAAATACCATACTCTTGCCTATATGCTTATTGATAATATATTGTATAATAATGTTACGTACATAATTTGCATGGTAAAAACATTGTGATATGAAAAGGCCATTTTCACGGAGTTTTTAATTGAATTTTCATAGCGACTCCGTGAAAATTCAAATCGAAAAATGCCTTGAAATTGCCCCGAAAATGGCCATGATAATGCGCCACCTGACCCCCTCGTGGCAATCCCTTCATTTTTACCAGCTAAGATATAGAAAAGTCATATTTTTACGGATTATTTTTTTGCTGTCGCAGACTAGAATCGAACTAAAAACCTCGATAATTGAAAGCCCATTCGCTAAAAATTACGCACGATCTCAAGTTTTTATTTTTTGTTGTGTTCTTGTTCATTCTTACATTCAGTTGTTTATTTGTTTTGTCTTTGTAAAGTTGTCTCATTTTTTTTTTTTGGTTTTGTTTTTGTTTTTGTTTTGTTTTGTTTTTGTTTTTTTTGTTTTTTTTTACGAATTCAGGTATTTCATATGCTACTCTCATTCTGTGACATTCCAAGACTTTTGACTTTTTCCACTAATGATAAATAAACTAGAACAATATTCAGAAATTAATTAACGGCATTTTCACGGGAGAAAAATGACATAGGTCGTAGAAATTCCACAGGAAGCTGATTCAATAAAAGCAAAAAAATAAGTCACTAGAAAAGTCACAAGATTTTAATGACTCTTGAAATTTCTTAGTATTTTCATGGACTTTTATTCCATTAGTGATGTTAAGTAATTATTACAGCAAACTTGATAAATTTCTACTGTGTGTTTGTTTACTTGTAACAAGTGTAAATCTTTTTCTTAACGAAATCAAATTGTTGTTGGAAAAAATGGATTCTATTGCAAACGATGCCATTAGGAAGTCTTTGCTGTCAGGTTCAATTTGAAAAGTATGTCGGATCTGGGGCTACCACGTCCCTAATTTCGTTATGAGCAATTCACAACCACATCGATTTTATCATAGATTTATCATATAAGGTAGCCCTTGATTAGTTAATTTATATGCTATGCAAGCGTTCAAAGCGGGCAAGGGTATTTCTGGTAGTGAATTACGTTACCCCTTACAAAATATAAATATTATTCTTTTTTTTTGTTATGATGATAACAAAAATGTGTACAAATAGGTATTTTTCGATAAATACACAATAACTTCAGAAAAAAAATCAAAATATTGCTCAAAAGTTACTTTACTTCTGAAGTATTCTATATTTAGATACAAGCTACCAATTTAAACTTGGAGAACATGATTCTTATATTTTTATTTCTTTTCAGATATATTTATTTCCAAAAATTAGAAGAAATGTGAATACATATTTTTACTTTTGCGTCGTATTCTTTTGATATAGAAGATATTTCATGGTTCTAAATTTAACATGATTTTTCTTTCACATCATACTACTGGAAGAATCTACGCTGTAACGTAATTCACTTCCAGTCATAGAAATACATCCACGATTTCATATGTCACAGTATTTTTATGATACTTAAGTATAATATCCATTTTATATTCTCAGACAATAAAAATCGTATTTTTTAGTATTTATATCGTTCTTATGTATATTAAAGGAGCAAAAATAACGTGAATATGCTACGTCAAGCTCTTGTTACGGTAAATTGTCGTTTCAGAGTGACCTAAGCTTTAAAATGTATTTCTAGGTTGTTGAAGAAATGTAATTGAAGGTATCCCAATTGTTATTTTCCATTTTCAACAATTTTCTGAAAGAAAAACTTCAATTTGGGGCCATGTGAATTACGTTACAACACAGTGAATTACGTTACATTCTAATATATTCATATTGCATGAGGTTAAAATAAGATGACCAGATATGTTTTTCTTATGATATCTTACCCAACAAATTTATCTTTCGTTTTCAAATAAAATTCAATTGGAAATGTATGATGTTCCTTTAATTGCACTTGCTTATAAATGTGTATACTAATGGGTAATGTAAATGTTATTTTATGTGTAGATATAAATGTTCCCTCTTGAGAACTTCTTTTCTGAATGTGCCCCTAATGTTAGGCGATGCAAATAAAACACTTTTCTGTATTTTTCTTCTATGAGAAGCTTTCCATGCCACCTTTAATAGAATTGTCCGTAACGTAATTCACTATAACGTAGTTCACTGACTTTTTGTTTACCAAGAATACAAAAAGTTAGGAAGCAAGCCAAAACTAGGTCTATGTCTAATAAATGATACTGATGAATGATCAACTCGTACTTTTTCTATACTTACATGATACTTTACAACCATGCACACTTACTATATCTGTCAGTAACATTTCTTCACAGCTATTGGAAAATTGTAACGTAATTCACTACATTTTATGGGACATCTGTATTTTTGGACAAAAAAAGGCGAAATATGTTTTTGAGGCAAAAAGTACGGTCGAAATGTAATTTTTGTGCCTTTTTTGTTCCCAAAGCCATATTAAGCCATCACTGTGCAAGGTATTTCATGTTTTACTTGGTATATAAATAGATGTACCCTAATTTGTGACATACGGTTTTTGTCAGTTTGTGCCTAGAAATCAATGAAACTTTGGCTGAAAACATGAACCATACATGACAAATTGCACATTTACAAATCAGCATTACATTTCACGTTAATTTGAACCCAAAGTCACATTGATAACTCATTTTACTTTTTCACAAAACGTTTGTGACCATAAAAATCAGCTTTGGCACACTTTAACTGATTTTGAATGTCTAATATTGGTGACGTTGCGAAAACAACATGCCACATTCGGCGACGTTATTATCTGCCCTTGGTACTGTATCGTATCCCCTTAAAGTCTCAAGTATGAAAAAGAAAGGAAATGGGGTAAATGTCAAGCTGTCAACATCCCATATCCAGGTTAAAACGACCCAAAACAAAGCATCTAGGGATCACCGTACGGTCTTCAACACAGTGAGGAACCTCACACAATATAGCAAGCCCCAAATTACCCAAAAAAGTAAACCCGAGGCTCCCAGGAGCCTGTATCGCTCATCTGGCTTTCAGTTGCCACAATCAAGGTAACATTGTAAGTTATACAGTTGTTCTTCAGTCTCTCAAACTTTCGTAGCTCTAACACCACCAATATCTTGAACTGTATTTAAGTCTGATCAAGTTTTACTATATTTCTTTGTTGGGCTTTTTTGACAAAAAACGTTCTTGCTAAGGACAACTTTCGACACCAGTTTTGAAGTCCAGACGTCATTTTGTAAATGGCAGTCAACGAACAACTTTCAACACTGATCAGTTTTGAAGTTGCAACATCAATATCTATTTGGAAACCAAATTTCATTGAAATCGGACAACATTAAATTTTCCCGCCTCTTTTGGCAGCCTTTTGAAAATGGCGTTAAAAAAACAATTTTCAACACCAATTTTGAAGTTGCAACATCAATACCAATTTGGAAACAAAATTTAATTGAAATCGGACAATGTTGAATTTTCCCGCCTTTTTGGCGACCATTTTGAAAATGGCGGTCAACAGACAATTTTTCAGTTTTGAAGTTGCTACATCATTACCTATTTGGAAACCAAATTTCATTGAAATTGGACAATGTTGAATTTTCCCGCCTTTTTTGGTGGCAATTTTGAATATGGTGGTCAACGAACAATTTCTAACATCAGTTTTGAAGTTGCGACATCAATATCTATTTGGAAACCAAATTTCATTGAAATCGGACAATGTTGAATTTTCCCGTCTTTCTTGGCGGCCCATTTTGAAAATGGCGCTCAACGAACAATTTTCAACAACTGTTTTGAAGTCGCAACATCAATACCTATTTGGAAACCAAATTTCATTGAAATCGGACAGGTTGAATTTTCCCGCCTTTTTTCGGCGGCCATTTTAAAAATATCGGTCAACGAACAATTTTCAACGCCAGTTTTGAAGTCTCCACAGCATGGCAATCATTTTATCAATTTACACTTAACCTTCATCCTCTGTAGTTTTGGAAATAAAAGACAAAAATTATGAAAATTTTGAAAATTCTGTGAAAAATGGGCAATAACTCCTACAAAGGTTTTTGGTTTTTCTTCAAAATTTCAGGGTGGGTAGATCTTGACATGCTGAACATTTTTGCATTTTAAAGTTGACTTCTATTTCTATCTCTTATAGTTTTTCTGATAAAAAATTAATAAAGTTAAAATTTTGAAAATTTTACGGAAAAAGGGCAATAACTCCAAGACGGGTTTTCGAATTTTCTTCAAAATTGCAGGGCAGGTAGATTTTGCCATGCTAGTCATTTTTATCTCTGTCAGATTTTTGATATCTGTAACGGTTTTCGAGTTATTTGCAAAAAACAGCAATCATTTACCCCTATGCTTTATTTTTAGTAACAGCAGCCATCATGTTTGACCTACGGACTAATCGAACACAATTTTTAAACTGATACCCTGGTGATGATTCAGGTCAAGTTTGGTTACAATTCATCCAGCAGTTTCAGAGGAGGAGATTTTTGAACGGACGATCGGACGACGGACGCAAAGTGATGGCAAAAGCTCACTTGGCCTTTTAGGCCAGGTGAGCTAAAAAGTGAATAAATCAATGGAAACAATCCACATCCAATAAACCAAATATCAAGAAACTAAAATTTTATAAGAAGACAAGGACAAGCCAATGACCAACATATTCCTGACTTGGGACAGGCGCAAAAATTGCGGTGGGGTTAAACTCGTTTACTTGGATCCAAAACCTCCCCCTATGTGTGGTGAATGGCTAAAAATTAAATACACAAAAAGACTCACATTAAAAATCGAACTAGAAAAAAGTCCAACTTATCAAGACGAGTACCCTTACAATGGAGTACATAAAACATGAAGGCAATACACACAGGTACTGCTCGCAGTTACTGACAGGTAGCTAAGGACATAATTTCCGTTGACTATGATATCAAGCCTTCTTACAAATGAAACTTCAATTGAAGTACTTCTAAATAGATTTGGTATAACAACATCATCAATTATGAAAGAAGAGCATGATATTGTGCAATGCCAAATACTGCCAATATGAAAAAAATGTTAAATTTAGTTATGGTGTAAAGCATTTAGGAGATGATCTATATTTTTGCCAACAAAAACCAGAAGTAAAGATTTAACATTAATTCTGTATTTATATCCTATGAACAAGTTTGTTCAACGGATTAATAAGTTTGGAAGGACAATTTTTGAATTTATGCGCTTTGTAAATGATATTGCCATAGAAGTTTGCATGTGAAATGCCCTGATGTATAAGAGCCCTGCATGTAGAACCAAATTTTCTTAATAAGTCAATGTATCTATAATAAAATTTAGAGAATGTTTTCATCAATTTATGATATCTAAACCGTTGATGCAGAAGTTTTTCAGTGAGACAAAGATTTCGGTCGTTGAAGTCAGAAACATCACTACATACTCGTGCATATCGAACAAGTTGTGAAATGTAGACCCCGTAAGAAGGGGCTAACGGAACATCGCCGTCGAGATGGGGAAAATCATCCCTTTTATCATAAACCTTAGTGTTTAACTTTCCTTGATTTATTGATATATCAAAGACCACTTATTTTGGGAATTCAAGAAATGAAAGTAGGATAGGATATAAATATGAGATGTTCTCTCAAGAAAAGGTGCGCCATAACTGAAATAATTGGCAAAGGCCATGTAGCATATTATAAAACACACGCAAATATATATTATGACAACAAACATTCATGAAATGTCAAAATATATTTATGAAAATACAGTGTTTAGAATGGAAAATAAAACAGTTGTCAATAAAAATAGGAAGGTTCGCAGATATCATAAAATCTAATTTACTTATACAAATTTGCATTTTTGTTGTAAGACCACTGTATACTGTAAAAGAATTTTCGATTTTTTTGTATTTTATTATCGGTCCCGATTTTGGATATGTAAAATGCGTAATAAACTTTAAGATTTTCATTTTTCTATATCGATTTACTTTTTTCAAAAAATTCCTGAAGAAAATGTTTTATGTGGTTTTAGAAAGTGTCAGATTTGTCAAAATTTGAATACTTAACAAACACGTTAATAATATAGATATCGAAAATCAATGTGTTGAAAAAAAAATGAATACCCTGTAACAGTGTAAACATTCCAGAATTTCGTACGATTGAATTGAAAATGACATTTTTATGACCCTTATTAATTATTAACTATTTCGATCTTGCCAGCCAAACTAATCTTTTCAAGGCCGTGACGTCATGACGAACACTCCCATAAAAGTAGTTTTCAATACCGTAGAATCACAACTTAAACATTGTTTTACAAAGATTGAATTTAATGAACAAATAAGGGGATATGGAGTAAATGTACATGGGACAAAATCCCTATAAAGACACGGTAAGATTAAGCAAATGGAACAATGTTTTCATTGTTGTTCTTCATCTTGAAGTCACCATGAAGCCTGCAACAAAGAGCAAACACTCTGACCTCATAGTAAGTTAAAAACGACCCCTAGGGTTTGAGAGGAATTCACTTGCTAAATGTCAGTCAAGCAACGCTACATCCACGTACCCATTTTGTCACGGATGCGGGGTCGCCACAAGCATAACATACATTTGTATCGGGCAAAGTAATCGTACAAGCACTGTCAATCCGTTGCCCGACAAAGGGACCAAAAGACAATATACATGTAACAATAGACGATCACAGGGCACTCTGTATTAATCTTAATATCAAAATTTATTTAAGTGCTTAATTTTGAGCTTATTCGTATACAAACCCTTGTTGACATGCATTTATATCTTTTTTTTATGACCAAAAACTGGGATTATATTAATATAACAGGGATTTGAAACATTTACATTTCTTACAAATTCGGTGTCGCGGCAGATTTACCTGTAAATCGTCGTATTTTTCAGCATTTCTCTGTTGAAACATAGGACATTTTCAGTAAACTTTACATCCACATTTTTCTACCAATTTTAATACAAAATACATCATTTAATAGAAAAAAGATTGCTGCAAATCATAGCATAACTTTTGTAAAATAAATTTATTCCAAAGTACACAAATTTTGCTCTAAAACTTGGATAATTTTGTTTTTTTTATAAATATACCGCGAAATTTTACACTTCAAGACGTTTTTTTTCCGTACACTTTTTATTTTCCCCAAAATATTTAATGCTACAAAATTTATATGATTGAAAAGATGAAACTTCGACGCGAATCATGGTATATTTTTCTTTAAATTTAGTTGAAAATTTAGTTGTAAAATACGCAGGGAAATGTTTAACTCAAAAAATTATTTCTAAAAATTGCATGAGCGTGGTCACATCAGTCAAAATTTATAAGCATTGATAAAAATCTTTCCTGCATAAATTATATATGACTATAAAGCCAATACAAAGAGCTTTATACTGATAAAATTTCGTAATGGAAGGATGGTGTTTGACAGGTAAACTAACGAGTTAAAGTTAGCCAATTTTCTTGATTTCCATTGTTCTGACGCTCATTAATCATCGATAACTGTCATTTGTTTATTGGACGGTTTCTCGATAATTTTACGACCNGGGGGGGGGGGGGGGGGGTCCCATAACAGCCTAACAGCAAACTGATTTTCCCAATAACAGATAACAGTTAATTCAAATAAGTGATAACAGCTAACAGTGTATATCATGTCAAAAACATCTAACATATTAATGTAAAACTTGGATAACAGTCATCTTTTTCAATATAACTATCTTGTGGAGAAGATATACATTCATAATCATAAACATGTTCATTGACTTCATTATCAACAAGTGTGGATCGTATTGCATGGCAATACCAAGTCCCCTACCGGTAGGACAAGGCCGCTTTATTACACTAGCAAAAATGGTAAAATATGTTTTCTCAGTCCAAGGTCCATAACTCTGTCAAAACTCAGTGGACATGAACCAACCTTTAACTTGGTCTGTAACTCATAAAGTTAGACTCACATACAAAATATGAGATCAATGCCTTTAACGCTTTAGAAAATAAATGTGGAAAACTGATATTTTACTAAAATTTTCAAAGTCCAAGGCCGAAAACTCTGCCAAATATCAGTGGAACCATACCAAACTTTATCTTGGTCTGTAACTCATTAAGGTACTCACATATAAAATATCAGATCAATGCCTGCAATGCTTTTGAGAAAAAAATGCGGAAAACTGACATTTTACTAAAAATTTCAAAGTCCAAGGCCCATAACTCTGTCAAAACTCAGTGGACAGTAACCAACCTAACTGACTAAGGTAGATTCACATACAAAATATCAGATCAATATCTCCAAGGGTTTAGAAAAAAGTGCGGAAAACTGATGCGGGACTGACAGACGGGCAGACGAACTGACGGAAAGAGCACAAACCTAAAGTTCCCTTCGGCTATCGCCGGTTGGTGACTTAAAAAGTACTTTATTTTTTACTCATTATCACTGTGCAAGGCGAAAAATACAATAGCCCTAAACTTTCTTTAAATGTCTTGAATTAGGCTAGTTTAATTTTTCAGACACTTTTACAGTTCTACCCACCTAGTAGTAACAGCTCGGATGAAGTCTAATTCTTTTCGTGAATAAAATTATTGAGTCCTATCTCAGAACTGACAAATTCAAATGCCACAAGAAGTATTGTCTTAGTTATGCTTAGAATGAAATGCGCAGTTGAATATGTATTACATGGTCTTACTGCTTTGTGTTTTATCAACATGTTTTTCAGTTGTCAAGAATCGAAGATTAGAACAACTTTCAAAAATCAGTATGTGTGAATTTTCAGTGATGAAATTTTCTTTTCTCATCATTTAGCTATCGGTGTTAATTTGACTGCTTGTATGAGTGTTTTTCAGTTTCAATTCTTGTCTTAGAATTGAATTATTATTCATTCGACTAATTTACCATATATAGTCTATTCATTCTGATTTCTATATACCGGTAGTTCAGTATTTGACTGTTTTTTTTAATCATATAGGTTCTGTCTACAACTGTATAACTTCTTCGTCTACATTCTGGTTAATCAAGCTAATCCTAGCTTGGAATTTTAGCAAAAAAGTCCCAAAACACCTTTAAATTATATGGTATAAAAAAGGACAACAAGTATATAAAATTCAAAGAAAAACGTGTCAAGTCTTGAGGTTATAAAATGTATATTGTGATGGGAGTTTATTTTATTTCAAATTCCCGGCACCTGAATCGGTTTTCAGGGGCTCCGGCTTACAGAGCTGCCGGGCGCGTCCCCAGTTGGTGATTAGGGGAATGTCCTGTCTATGCGGGGCAGAAAGTCTGACCGCGAACCATTGTAGCCAAACTGTGTGGAGAAATGCAACACTCCATGCAGTATAAAAACTTCCTTCTATATTGTCTAGAGAGAACTTGGACTCGTATAGAAGGCTAATTTTCCTGTCCCTATCCATTTCTCCCCTTTTCCAGTAGCAATCAGAACTCCTTGACTCTTCCATAATTGATTCTTTCTTCTCTTACTTATATTTTTTTGACTGACCTGATCTTGTCCTGATATAGCTGAAATATTTCTCACTGGACGTTAAACTCTCACTAATCAATCAATCAATTTATTTCAAATTGAACTATAAAGAAAAGGCTGGTCAAATTAACCATAGCAAATAAAAAGTTGAAATCAGACAAATTCGACTGAATAGTCAAAATGTAGACTAACAACTTATACAGTTGAAGACAACAGCTATATAATAATGCAGTAGGCGCGGACGGGGGATTTGAAAAGGGGGGCATTGTAACTTAGAAGTGAAAGGAAAAATCGCGAAAATTTTTTTGATATTTCTTTATACTGAACTGTTCAATAACAGCTAACAGTGAACTGAATATTCATCATAACAGCTAACACAGAACTACCCAATCACATTATATTTTGCAATAACAGCTAACAGAGAATCAATTTTACCCAATAACACAATAACAGTTAATACCCCCGCCCCCTCTGTCATTTGTTTATTGGACGGTTTCTCGATAATTTTACGACCCCTATACCCGGGCCCTATACATAAGATACAACCCCTTGTGCATTTATTACCCATTTTTAATTAGGATTTCATTGTTGTGTGAATGAAAATTTAATGTTGTAAATATACGATAAATCAGCTTTTCGGCAATTTTTTTAGAATAATTTTATGTTGAGTAAATCAAAAGTTACAGCCGAAAATCGTAGCCTGGGCATCGCTTTTTATTCGATCAAACTGGTTTTATTAGTCACGGCCAAAAACTAAAAGAAACAATAAAGGAAAAAGAAAACAATTCGATACGACTATCAAGGTAAATACTAGGCAGTGGCTGCGCGTCCACACCGCGTGGGCTGACGCGTAGCCCACAGGATGCGTGCACACGCTTCCGGTTTTTCGATAGAGAGGAATATTTTCCGGATATTCGGATGAAAATATATATATCCGAAATTTAAATCTTAAGATAAAGGCAGAGCGAGTTCTAAAACCTAATGAAAAGTACGTTGTTATTTATCTAAATAGATTATCACCTACGCGCAGGTCAAATTAAAAAAATTCTCTTATCCGGGCATCCGGGCACTTTACCTGTGGAGGCGGTGAAAAAGTCCACATTTCACGATATATCTAAGTAACTTCAACTTTGATCTATTCATTCATTTTCAATATTTCAATGAAACTCGGAATATGCATTTGAATTATCAATATAAACATCATTTCCGAATTTCAAGATTCATAGTTATTATAACACCGAATATATTGCAATTTAAAATATCGATTTTTTACATAGATTATATCTGTAAACATCGATCGCGTCACCGCCTATATTGGGGTGTAAGATTGAAATCGACTGATCTGATTGGTACAAATACAAATACAAATACAAAAAGCTTTATTTAACGTCGGTACAATACATAAAATTACAACATAAGCTCTCACGAGCTTTTGAAACCGACACATAACAATCACACATTCAGCTTTGTGATGTCACGCCGGATAATAAGAATAAGAAAACTTTATTTTGATTCGGCATGTTTAAAAATTACAACACAAGCTCTAAAAAGCTTTTAACCGAAAACAGAAATTCAGATATAACAACATGCAGAACAAAATAAATAATTCACACATAGCATACCATAAAATCAATTGGCAAATTTGAAAATTGATAAAAATTAAACTCTAAGCTTTCCATTGCATTTTTTGAATTACATGGAATCTAATGAAAAATTCACGTTGAGAAAGAGAGTTTGTAAAATTTCAAAGAACAGATAACTCTTTCCGACTTGCATCAATTATCAAGTGTCAAAAACTGTAAAAGTAAAAATCAAATTTAAAAAATTAAAATTCATGCATAACTGTAGCGAACCAAACTAGAAACAAACAAAAGCAACATAAATAATAAGCAGTCAAAATGCAAAAGTATTACCTGGAAGCATAGCAGCGACATTCCACACCATTCCAGGACTGAATAAGACTTTTAAAATGTGGAAAACTATTTTCAGTCCTGAAATGGTCTGGAAGGCTGTTCCATAAAGTAGCGGCAGCAAATTTGAAAGATTTTTTACCGTAACGAGTCGACTTCACATGTGGTACATCCAGAACATTTACATACCTGAAAGAATATTTTGATTGTTTAACAGTAACCAAATTTTGTAAGCATACAAAAGCTATGTTATTCACCATCTTAAATGTTTCTAGAGCCATTGTTCTTAACCGTCTGATCTGCGAGGAAGGCACCTTAGCTTTATGTAAGAGGTCCTCATAGGAGCTATCATAATCCTCGTAAACAAAACGGAGTGCTCTTTCCTGTACTTTTTCTAACTTTTTTGAGTTTTTCTCGGTACAAAAGTGCCAAGCCAAAGGGCAAAAGTTAAAATTACTAAGAATAAAAGTGTGAAATATAGTAAGTTTACTGAGCCTATCCTGAAAGAGCTCAAACGTTTTAAAACATTGAGTTGCTGTGAAGCCTTCCTGCAGATCGAGCTGATATGAGAATCAAAATTCAACTGATAATCGATTTCAATGCCTAATAATCTAACTGTTTTTTCACATGTAAGATTAGAATTTTCAATTTGTATAGAAAGATTTTTATCAAATGTCTTTTTGCCAACAGCCAAACTTGAAATTTGTCCGTGTTTGCTTGCATTTTGTTTACCCGGAACCACTCGAATAGAACTTTTGACTCCGATTCCAAAGTTGAAATCAATAAATCGAAATCTAGACTGCAGAAAGACAAAGTATTGTCATCTGCATAGTTATATAAACTCCCGTTTTTTACAAAAAGAAAGATATCATCTATAAATACGTTAAACAACAACGGCACAGAATAGAACCCTGAGGTACGCCTTTATGGATGTCAGCCCACTCACTCAGAACATTCTTTACTTTTATTTGTTGTTTACGATTTGATAAATAGGACTTCAAAAGAGCAACTGAATTGGAAGATAAACCATATGCTGATAATTTATCTAGCAAAATTTCGTGAGGTAGGCAGTCAAAAGCCTTGGAAAGATCCATTAATACTGATGCAATGTACTGGTTTTTATCAAGAGCTTCACGCCAATCCTCCAACACTCTGGGCAGTGTGGTCTGACATCCATGGCCTCGTCTGAAAGCACATAAAAAAGGGCTAAATATTTTATCAAAGTATTCAGATAGTTGAATCTCATATATCTTTTCAAAAATTTTAGAGAAAATGGGTAAAACAGTTACTAGTCTATAGTTCGTTTTCAACAATGGGTCAGACTTTTTATAAAAAGAATATTAACATGAAAACGGACCACTTGCAAACGATGTTCCACATGTATCTTACCCGAACATTTCATAAGGCTGTTTTTTTTTATTTTGCAAGTTCTTGTTATTTGTAAAATAGTTTGAAAAGAAAAAAGTTGTCAAATTGTAGAGAATGTCTTTACATGAACCAGAACATACACAAAATGAAGATGAAAACGTTAGAACACGTGTCCATCTATAGTAAGTAACGGTTTTTTGTCGAACTCATTAAGACGAAGGCCAAATGCGAGATATTTCCCTTTTTTAAATTTTACTCTTGATCTATCAATCAATATCGCTAGCTGGGACTAATATATTAGTCCCAGTCGCTAGGTAGCACATGGAAGCTGACACACAAAGTATGGTCTCATGGTTTTTCATTTTTTTTACTTCAAACTTTTGATTTTCTTTCGTCCTTCCAAGATTGTTGTCTTGGAAGAGGAAGTTTGGGTACACGGCATAAACCGGTTTAACCCTACTGCTGGCTTTTGCTAGTGCCGGTACTAAGTCCGGCTGTCCCGAGTTCCCGCCTTTTAGTAGTCAAGCGTCCGTGATAGCTCATTGCTGAAGTATAGTTGATTAATTTTCGGTTTTTGCTCTAACCGTAATGTAAACATCAATGGCGACCTCCAGTAAGTTCAACGTGTTTGTTGGTTCAGAAACTGGATTATTGAAAGGACTTAATTCAAAGACTAATACATGGCAAAATATAAATCAGATAAGTAGTGCCAGCAAAGATAATGAAATTAGAAGTATTTGTGTGGACCGTTCTGATAGTAATAAGTTGATTTATGGTACTCGATCACATGAAATTTACAGTCACAATATTTGTGAAGGTTCTATATGTGAAATATTTCATTTGGAAAATTCAAAAGGAAATTTAAAATCAGTTAAATCCTTTGAAAACGGTTTAATACTAGCGTCAGATAATGGAACAGTGAAAATATGGAATAGCGATTGTCAAAGGTTGCAAGATGAATTTACGAGTGGAGAAAATTTATGTTGCATGGTTCAAAATACAGATTCACCTAACATTATCGCAACAGGAGGTAAAGAAACAGATTTGAAAATATGGGATGTGAATGATACACAAAAATGCATTTTTGAGGCTAAAAATGTAAGAAATGATTGGTTAAATCTGAGGGTTCCAATTTGTGTTCTTGGTGCAGAATTTATTCCAAAGAGTGATCAAATTGTGACTTGCACTGGTCATCATCAGGTTAGAGTCTATGACCCAAAAGTTCAGAGACGGCCAGTTCTAGATATGACTTTTGATGAGTATCCGATTACATCGATTTCGTTGTGTCCTCTTGCTGATAATTATGCAGTTGTAGGAAATTCCCAAGGCAAAATGGCAACAGTTGATTTCAGGAAAGGGAAGCTTGTAAATGTTTTCAAGGGATTTGCTGGAAGTATCCGAGATATTAAATGTCCAACAACACAACCACTTATTATATCGTGTGGATTAGACCGATATGTACGCATACATGATTTTCATACGAAAGAGTTACACCAGAAATTTTATCTAAAGTCACGTTTGAATTGTTTACTTCTAAATGAAAAATTCAACTATGATTCATCAGAAGATATACGTAACATTGAAATTGAAGAAAGTGAAAGTGCTTGTAACGTTGAAGAAAATGACGATGACTTATGGAATAATATGGAAATTGTAAAAACAAAATCAAAGAGAAAAATTGAAAGCGTCAAGAATGAAACAAATGAAGAATTGAAAAATTATAGTCAAAGTAAAAAGAAAAAGAAGAAGAAAGAAAACTAAGGAATGTGAATAGATTTGTCAGTAAAAAATAAAAAAGAGCTTATTTATTGTTTTTCTATTCTTTATTTTTCTTTTGTTTGTATCAAAATTGACATTTTGTAAATGTACATGTAGCTTAAACCTTGAAACTTCAGTCATTATATACAATCAGGGGTGCAACATCAAAATCACTCAAATGAGTTACAGACTTTTTTTTAGCTCACTTGGCCTGCGAGCTAATTAATATTGCAATCCGTCACTCGTAAACTTTTTCAAAAATCTTCTCCTGTGAAACCACTAGGCAAATTTTAACCAAACTTGGCGAGAATCGTTACCAGGGTATCTAGATTCAGAATGTGTTCGATTAGTTCTAGGACCAAAGAACATGGCTGTCTTCACTAAAAATAGCACATAGGGGGTACATTGCTGTTTTTGTTATACAAGTCAAAAACCAAACCGTTGCAGATATAAAAAAAATCTGATGGATGTAAAAATGATCAGTATGACAAGATCTACCCACCATGGAATTTTGAAGAAATTCTAAGGACCCATTTAAGGTCTAGAGTTATTGCCCTTTTTCCATAAAATTTTCAAAATTTTGATATTTTTTATTAAAAAAACTACAACAGATAGAGATTACAAAAATGTAAGTTTGTATTGCAAAAATGTTCAGCATATCAAGATCTACCTACATGTACATGCCAATTTTGAAGAAAATCTAATGCCCATGTCGGAGTTATTGCCTTTTATTAGACAATTTTTTTGTGATTTTATATATTTTGCCATTTATTTCGTAAACAGTTCGAGATACAGCTTCAGGTTAACTTAACGTTGCAAAAATGTGTAGCATATCAAGATCTACCCTCATGGAAATTTTGAAGAAAATCCAAGTACCCATATAGGAGTTATTGACCTTTAATTGTCAAATTTTTGGTGATTTTATACCTTTTGTCTTATATTTCAAAAACAATTTGAGATAGAGGTCAAGTTTAAATTTCAAAAATGTTCAGCATGTCTAGGACTACATTTTATTGAACATGCTCTAGTTGTCATGATCAGAAGTCTTTCAAAATGGCCGCCGGTGGAGAACTTAGTTTACCGTTTGACCCCTGGCCAACCTTAAAAATGTTTGTTTGCTGTTTATCGACCTAATTACCAACTCAAAAAATTGTATCTTCATTTCCATTAACATTAGACCCTATGGGAAAACATTCAAAGATCTTCTTCTCTGAAACAACATAGCCAATTTTATCCAAACTTAGCCACAAGAGTCCTTTGGTGGTTCCCTTTAAAAAATATTTCTGGCAAGTCTACACTTCATCCAAGATGGCTGCCAGCGGGGAACTTAGCTTAACATTGTACCCAAGGGAAAACACATTCAGACATCTTCTCCTCTAAAACTGATAGGCCATTTGGAACCATCTAATAGTTACACATTTGAAAAATGTGCATCACATCCAAGATGGCTGCCAGGGGGCTACATGTACATTTTTTAACATTGAACCCGATGGGAAAGCATTCACAAAGATTGTTTTGTGATTTGTGATTTGTGATTTTTTGTTCCTACCTAAGTTGGTCCCCTTCAAAAAGGGTGACCAGTAAGCCTTTACCATATCTAAAGTGGTTTCCATCAGAAAATATAGTCAACTTTGAAGCAATTAACATCAAGGGCTATTAACATACTGTACATGAAAATGAGGTCCTTTACTATTTAGGTTATTTTGATTGACTGTGTCAGCAATGGCCCAGGTGAGCGATACAGGCTTTTGAGAGCCTCTTGTTTCATTAGTAACTTATATAAGTTATCAAATTTTGATATCTACAGTGTAAGATTTCCAAGCTTCGATCACAATTATCTCCAAGACAATCTAATGATGGATATTCCAATGTCTGTCTGTCAAATGTTGCCATCTAACTTGACAACATTGAGGCCTGTTCACTTTAAAATTTATAGAGATATTTGATATGATGGCAACACAATGTATGCACTTTTTTGTGAAATTAGAATTCTTTGCAAGAGTTGTGGGACTTAATTCGCCAATTTGTTTTGCATGTTTGACTCTAACTTGACAACCCTTCGCAATTCCCTTCAAACACATAGTAGAGGTCTGGGGTATCAGGTACATGTATGATGGCCCTAGGATCTCTAACTTTTCCACCAAATTTGGGACTTTTCTTGTAGATTAATGGGATTTTATCAAGAAGTAGAAAAAAGAAGGGAAACGGGGAATGTGTCAAAGAGACAACGACCCAAAGGGGAGCAATAACAACTCAAAGCCACCATAAGGCATTTTTAGCTCACCTTTTGATGTGAGGAGGCTTATGTGATACCCCTAGCGTCCGCGTCAACATTCAGAAAGGAAGAATGGTTAAAGTCAATTCCTGCTTACTGATACAGGTATGTCCCACATCAATCATATTTTTGCATATGTATGATGTATTTTGGGATGACAATACAATGCATGCTTCGGATGCTATCTGACCTACATTTTTTACGCATGAGGGACTTGGTTAGGTAGAATGTTTAAGGTCTATTTCTGCTTTATACCGACATGTCCCACATCAGCCATATTGGTATGTATGATGCATTTTCGGATGACAACAACAATGCATGCTTCAGATGCTGACTGTGACCTATATTTTATGCATGAAGGACTTGTGTATAGGTAAAATGGTTAAAGTCCATTCCAGCATACTGACATGTCCCACATTAAACAATGCATGCTTCAGATCTATGCGAACTTTGACCTATATTTTACACATGAGCCACTTGATTAGGTAGAAGGGTTAAAGTCCATTCTTGCTTACTGACATGTCCCACATCATCCATATTGGTATATATGGTGCATTTTGAGATGACAACAACAATGCATGCCTTGGATGCTGATCATGACTGTAACCTTCATTTTATGCATGAATGAATCCGTTAAAAATGATGATAGTCCATTTCTGTTTACTGACATGTTTAAATGTGACAATGATGTGCAGTGAGGAGCTTATCAGGCTGTGGCTGCTTTCTATGTTTTTACGCTGTGGCTGCTTTCTATGTTTTTACACTGTGGCTGTTTTCTATGTTTTTACATGTCATGCTCTAACTTGACAAGCCTCCAGTAAATTCAGTTCAGACTTTATTTGTAGAGATATTGGGTTTGATTGCATCATGATATGTATACTTTACATGAAATTTTGAGTTTTTTTTACAAGAGCATTGAGACTTTTCATCAAGAATAAAGGCAATTTTTAGATTATCTGAAGAAGTGACAGGGCTTTTGTTATACCCCTAGCATCCCCGTCAGCGGCTGCATCATTGTCTGGTTAAGAATTAAGAATGGTTGCAGTCCTTTCCTGCTTACTGACATGTCCCACAACAACCATCTTAGTATGAATGATGCATTCTGGGATGACAACTGCAATGCATGCTTCAGATACTGTCTGTAATTTACACATGAGTGACTTGGTTAAGTAAAATGTTTAAAAGTCCATTCCTGCTTACTGACAAATCCCACATCAACCATATTGGTATGTACATGTATGATGCAGTTTGGGATGACAACAACATTGCATACTTTGGATGCTGACTGTGACCTATATTTTATGCATGAGTGACTTGGATCCTGTAGGAAAAACATATTCAGAGATTTCCTCCTATGGAAATACTTAGCCATTTGAACCAAACTTGCAGCTCCTTTTCCACAAGCAACTGGTGTATCAAATCCAAAATTCTGCATTCCAAGAAATAGATACCTTTATCTTTATTATAATGATTGTGGATAGTAATATGTGAATATGGATCTTTGTGGTTTTAAGCTGACCTGGCTATAGTCAGGGTGAGCTTTTGTCATCACTTTTCATCAGTCGTCCATCCATCTGTCCGGTGTAAACTTTTCTTTAAAGGTCTTCTCCTCTGAAACTACTGGGCAAATTGAAACCAAACTTTGCCACAATGCTCCTTTGGTAGTCCCCTGCAAAATAAGTTTTTCAGATTCGCATCTAAACCAAGATGACTGCCAGCGGAAAACATAGTTTTAACATTGACCCTATGGGAAAACACATTTAGAGATATTCTCCTCTAAAACTACTGAGCCAATTGGAGCCAAACTTGGCCACAATAGTCCTTAGGTGGTCCCCTGCAAAAAAAGTTGGTTTTCTGGTCAGCATGATATCCAAGATAACCTCCAGCGGGGAACATAATTTTAACATTGGACCCTATGGGAAAAGACATTGAAAGATATTCTCCTCTAAAACTACTGAGCCAATTGGAACCAAACTTTGCCACAAGAGTCTTTAGGTGGTCCCTTTCAAAAAAAGTCAGGTCAGCGCTATATCCAAGATGGCTGCCAGTAGGGAACATAGTTTTAACATTGGACCCTCGTTCAAAGATCTCTGGAACTACTGAGCCAATTGGAACCAAAATTGGCCACAACTGTTCTTGGATAGTCCCCTGCAAAATAGATTTTTTTGATCAGGGCTATATCCAAAATGGCCGCCAGCAGGGAATATAGTTTTAACATTGGATCCTATGGGAAACACTTATGAGATCTCCCTTTAAACAACTGGGCATATTGGAACTATAGTAACTATGGGCTCTATTGCATAAACTGTCTGTTTGTCATACAGGCCAGGTGAGCGATACATGCTCCTGAGAGCCTCTTGTTATGTTATGTTATTCAAAGATCTTCTCCTCTGAAACTATTTGGCCAATAACAACCAAACTTGGCCTGAATTATAACCAGGGTATGCACTTTCAAGTTTGTGATTTTTATGTCTGTAGACCAAACAACATGGCTGCTGTTACTAAAAAAAGAAGATTGGGGTAAATTTCGTTTTTTTTTTTTTTTAATAACTCAGAAAACAGTTACAGATATGAAAAATCTGACTCTAGGATAAAAAAAAAGAATTGGCATGATGAAATCTACCCACCCTACAATTTTGAAAACCCATTTACTTTAAGAGTTAATGCCCCTTTTCTATTAATTTTTTTTTTGGGTTACATTTAGTCTTATACTGGTATACATTTGTATTGAAAATGATAGATGATAGAAGTGAAGTTTAAATTACAAAAGGTCAGCATAGTAAGATCTACTTGTCTTGCAATTTTGAAGAAAATCTGATGACCCGCATAGGAGTTATTGCCCCTTTTTTCCTTGATTTTTTGTAATTTTTATACGTTTTTACTTTTATTTCTATATCTGTTTGAGATAGAGGTTAAATGTGATTGCAAAAGCTTTTCAAGGACTACAATTTCTACATATGTCCAGTAGGTTTGCATTTCGTCCAATATGGCTGGCAGCAGGGAACATAGTTTAACACAGGACCCTAATCGAAATGCATTCAAAGGTCTTTTCCTCTGAAATCCCTGAGCCAATTGGGAACTAAACTTCGTCACAATAGTCCTTGGCTGGTCCCATTTAAAGATTGTGTTTTTTATGTTTGCACCTCATCCAAGAATGATCCCAGTGGGGAATAAAGTTTAACACAGGCACCTTATGGGAAATGCATTCAAAGGTCTTTTCCTCTGAAACCACTCAGCCAATAGGAACCAAACTTGGCTGCAATTGTCCTTGGTTGGTCCCCTTTAAAGTTTTAGATTTTATATTCATACCTCATCCAAGATGGTCGCCAGCACTGGACATAGTTTAACAGACACCCTATGGAAATGCATTCAAAGATCTTCTCTGAACTTCTGAACCAATTGAAACCAAACTTGGTCACAATAGTCTTTAGGTGGTCCCCTTGAAAGTTTGTGATTTTTATGGTCATACCTCACCCAAGATGGCTGCCAGCAAGGAACATAGTTTAACAGAGGGACCCTATTGGAAATGCATTCAAAGATCTTCTCCTCTGAAACTACCTAGCCAATAGGACTCAAACTTGATCACAATACAGTAGTCCCTCTATTATAAGACCACCCCTGCTGCAAAGAAAATGTGGTCTTATAATGGAGGTGGTCTGATTTGGGAAGTATCAAACTAAGATGGGTTCTCAAAGATTGATATTAAATCAATTATTATAAGCATTTATGTTCGCAATGACAGTATCACAGTTTAAATTCTGTTAATTTTTCATATTTTTTTTAATTATGACAAGGAAAAACTTTCTACTGGAAATGTATACTAAACTTTTTTTTACTTTTTAATCAAAATGTTTCCTTGAATTTCAGACACATCTAATTGATAATACCCCTGGGGGTAAATTAATTTAGGACAAAAGATTAATCACCATCTATTGTGATTATTATTGGGGTATTTAAAGGTGTTAATGTAAAATAATAATTGCATTAATAATCACTATTGGGCTTGTCAATTCATGTATGGCTTGTTTTTTATACGACCGCAAAAATTTTGCGGTCGTATTATGGTATGGCGCTGGCGTCGGCGTCGGCGTCGGCGTTGGCATCGGCGTCGGCGTCTGTGGACAGCATAACTTTAGTTCTAGTGAACGGATTGTTATCAAATTTTAATATGATGTTTGTTGGCACAAGCTTAAGCCCGGGTTTTAATTTCGCATTCCCTGCCCAACCCGTTTTTGAAAAAGAGGCAAAAAAGGGGCCAAAAAGGGGTAAAATTAGGTATTTTCATGTCTGTGGACAGCATAACTTTGGTTCTAGTGGATGGATTGTTTTCAAATCTTAGTATGATGTTTCTTGGAACATTCTTGAGAAACTTTTTTTTCTTTTAGGTTTTTGCCCCACCCATTTCAGAATTAGAGGCCAAAAAAGGGTTAAATGAGGTGTTTTCACATATTTGACAGTAGAATCTTTATCATTTATTGGATTTTGATGGGGTTTGTTTCAGTGTGCTCCTGAGGAAATTTCCAATCTGGAGTATGCCAACGGATTTCAC
>MJUU01034759.1:13972-44039 GCA_002080025.1 Modiolus philippinarum
AAGAGATATAATTTATCGAAATGCGCATATGCAGCAAAACATGTATAGTAACTTTGGTGTTTTATAATCAAAGCTTTTAACCATATTCGGTTCATGAATTTCCAAATGTTTTGATTTTATCTGCACTGTTGAAACGTAAGTTATCGAAATGCGCATATGCAGAATCTGAATTCACAGTTACCTCGGTATTTTGTTATTTGTTACCACTGGGCCGATACCACTGCTGATGGACTGTTAAGTCCCCGGGTTTAATCACCAACCCAGTAGCCAGTACTTCGGTGATGGCCCGAAAACCGATTTTATTTGAAAATTTGCTATATCTAAATTTAAGAAAATTTTGTTAAAACCTAAGGACTATTTTCCTCTTGCATAGCTCTGTCCTTAGCTGATTTTGTTTTTCCTATTTAGATCCTATTGGTAATTTGTTTTCTATCAGCTTTTACGCATATTCGGTTCATGGATTTCCAAATGTTTTGATTTTATCTCCACTGATGAGACATACGTTTTCAAAATGCGCATATGCGGAACCTTTACTCAAAGTGGCCTCGGTATTTTGTTATTTTATAGTTCATAAAACGACCATTATTGCAAGCAATTATCCAACACTCAACACGTAACTCAGTACCATTATGATTTTGCCCTTCCATGGGTCCAATTTTAAGTCATATTTTTTTTTGTTTGCCCAACTTCTTTTTAATTTCTTCGCAGAAATATGTGTACTAGTATCTTCCTCATTGATGAACAATGCAGTATATCCTTAACTAAAGCACAGTTATGAAAGCACAGGTCGTGTTGGAGGTTTGGTTTTCTGACAAATAATTCTGTTTTAAGAAATACTCTTTTTACTTTCGCCCTCAGTACTATAGGGGATATCATTGACATATATTTTTATTTTAACCCAGTTATGAAAGCACACGTCATGTTGACAAGTTTAATTTCCCGACAAATAATTTTGTTTTAAGAATTTTTATATTCTTTTGCGATTAGTACTACAGGGAATATAGGGAACCAGGTCATGTCCGCAAGTGATCGGTCTAAAGTTCCAAACTGAACTTGAAAATAGTCTATTGTTGCAACTTTTTATGTTTCTGGCTCTTGTTTCGTCAATATTAGCGACTATCAGACAATCAATGCGAAATTTGAAATCTTTTGAGATACTCAACAACCCAGTAGTAAGAACTTCGGTGCTGACCCGAAAACCGATTTGTTTTCAAACCTACAATATCTAAATTTTCCAAAATATTTGTAAGAACTAAGGAGTATCTCCATCATGTGTAGCTCTGCCCCTAGCTGAATTTTAGCATTTCTATTTAGATCCTATTGATTATTTTTTCCTTATCACCTTTACAAGTATTTCGGTTTATGGACTTCCAAATGTTTTGATTTTATCTGTACTGAAGAGACATAATTTATCGAAATGCGCTTCTGCAGCACCAAAATTGATAGTAACTTCGGTGTTTTATAATTAAAGCTTTTACACATATTCGGTTCATGGATTTCCACATGATTTTTTCTGCACTGATGACACGCAAGTTGTCGAAATGCGCATATGCAGAAAAAGTGACAATTTTCGATTTTTGAATGCCAATCTACATCTGCTACATTAATGAGTTTCTGTAACATAAATTATAAAAATACCCCAAGAATACCAATCTTATAAGAAGCAGGAGATGCTGACTCTACCGGTGCACCTGATCTCACCCATGGTTTTATATTGGGTCCGTGTTGTTCATCTTTGTGTGTGAGTGTCTTCATTTTTCTTTTCTGTGCTGTACCCATGTTGTGTCTTTGTTTTTTTCTGCCTTTTTGTTTCTGGTATTGCCATTGTCCTTGGATTGTTCGCTTTTAGATTGACGGTCCGGCATAGCATTTAAAGACAAAAATATGGAATATTTGTAGTGTGTCTTTCCAGAAAAAATGGATGGGTTATCACATATGTGTCTATGAACTTCTAGCAATTTAAAAAAATGAGATTATTGAACTCTATCTTCAAGAATAAAAGAGTTGTAATTCAGTGTAATAAGGCAGCTTCAGTTATATTAATAGACATGGGAAGAAGTCGGGATTAGCTTAATTTGACTTTTGCGAGAAATATTTGGCTAACCTGTGCTAAGTCAAGTATATAACTGAAAAGTGTTCATATATCTACTGCTAATAACAAAACAGATTTTTTATCTAGATGGGAATCAACACCCTTTGCTTAAGACAAGTTTGTTTGGTTATTTGGTGAGGAGTATAAAGAAGAAGTAACAACAAATGACAATTTATTTTTGTTGGACTATTTCATT
This sequence comes from Modiolus philippinarum, assembly GCA_002080025.1. NCBI lineage: Eukaryota > Metazoa > Mollusca > Bivalvia > Mytilida > Modiolidae > Modiolus > Modiolus philippinarum. Next base: position 16,261 of record MJUU01034759.1, read on the forward strand.
TAATTTCAGGAAGTGAAACAGCATGGTGGAGAATTTTAGCTCGAAAAGCTAGAACCGTGCAAAAGGCTGCATTTCACCCAGGAAAATTCAGGGATCTACGAGTCCAACTTCATGTGTATCTTCTATTTTTGAGAACTTCCACTTAACTTCATTTCCTTTGGATCAGACAATATTGTACAACTTTGCTTGTTTCTGGTCAGATCAATTTAAAAACAGTAGTTCCATCAGGAATTATTTGTCGGGAAGACTTGGTCGGTAATTTTGTGCAAATACAATGGCCCATTACGACTTAAAAACATTATTGTTAATGTTATGGTTATTGTATTTGCACTATAAAACCCTCTGATGTAAAATGAAAATTTCCACTAATTAGTTGTTCGAACGGATTAAACAATTTTTTTGGAATTGTTCGCAAATTGTGATTTTCTTAGCATTCCAAAAAGAGACAATTAATATCAAAGACCATAACACAACCTGTATCGATGAATTGTCCGTGTCTTTTCTGGATCTAAGTATCATCATTAATTCTGATAAAATAAAACAAAAATGCAAGACAAAAGGGGCGGTTTTGATTTAACTTGTACTATTTTACTCTTTCTTGACAACAACGTTCCTCTAGCCCAATCCTATGAAATATACATATCTGAACCTGTAAGATTCGTTCGTGTTTGTTCTAGCCTTGACGATTTTAATGGGAGTAAACCTACTCTCAATTTCAAATTTTACAACAAGGTTACAGATTTTATATTATGTAATTCCTCTAAGAAGTTTTACAGAAGATATGGACATTTGATATTTAAACATGAATTGACTCGCAAACAGCTTCGTGCATTTCTCATTCTCAATTGATTTTAAAAGATGCTAGGAACTGACCAAAAAAAAAAAAAAAAAGACCAAGAAAAACTGGGACGTAACTTATATTCTTTACGTACTAGTTGATATGGACGGGATATTCTTCACAATTCCGTTAAACTTGCTTTGGAAACCAGTGAACTGAAGATTTTACACAGATATTTGCCTATCAATGTAACAGCAGGTGTTTACTAAAATACATGACGACTCTACCAAACCCTTCGGGAAGCTTTGAGTCTGATTTATATCTTTTGTAGTGCGATAATATTTTTCCAGCTTACAAGGTTCTTTGAGCTAGACGGCAGTTTAGCGGCAGGCACTCTTTGACCCATATTTTTAAATAAAGTTTTATTAGATTCTTTCATAAGATTGTGGTTAAAAAGTAAAAAAAAACAAGACTTCATAAAACAAACTACAAAATGAACTGTACCAAGGAGTTATAAATTTATTTCAATGATAGCAGCAGGTATATTGACGACAACCTTGGTATTGTCAATTCCAAAGTTTTTAGATTATGTCGATACCATTTACCCATAAGAGCCTAGACCAAAAAAAATCAATCACAGATTCCAAATACAGCATTTCTGGATCTATAATAAAAATTACAAATAATAATAAAAGGGATGATTTTGATTTCACTGTTTTTTTTTGTATTTATGTTACTATCTAGTCTCTAGTAATTTCCGAAATGGCCATACAGCTCATTAAAATTATTGCAGTTGGAGTTAACATATGTGTTATTGTTTCATGTTCATTTACTCCATATCCTTTCGTAAAATGTTTGTCTTTTATTGCAGTGTGGAGTTGGTAAAACAATTCCCCGTAGTAGAGATGTATGCTCTTTATTTTTCTTAGATATTATGTACTTGTACATGACATAACATCTCATGTGTACACTTTCTTCAGTTATTATTATCTAAATTTATGTAAATTCTGAAACCGGAGGATAAACTCCCTCCATCGTAGTTTTGTCCTTAGCTATGTTTAATATTACTGGTCATTCGGATTTCGTTTGGTTTTGTGCATTTTAAACATTTTTTTTTTAAATTTGTTTGGGTTCTAGTGCTGCTGATGAGGAATTAATTTCGGAAATGGCCATACAGCTCATTAAACTTATTGCAGTTGGAGTTAACATATGTGTTATGGTCTCATGTTCATTTACTCCATTTCCTTTCGCAAAATATCTTACGTGTTTTCTTGTGCAGTTTCCTTGTGGATTGTGGCATGTGATTTTAGTTTTCGGCCATTGTAGGTGTTTACTGTTATCTTGACTTTGTAATGTACTTTCGAAACATGGACTTCCTGTTCGAACAACTACTTTTCTGCTATTACCGTTAATAGTTTGTAAATCTATGTTACAGAGCGAAAATACTGTCTCTAAAACCTATATTCTTAGGTTGTGGTCAATCTCTGTTGCAATTTGTATTATTCAATTTCACAGTTTCTTACAACATTTCTCTTTCTCTTATGGTATTTTTAGTAAATGTAAAATTTCTTACCAAGATGACAAACTATGACTTTCATCACACCGCGTGACGGTTGTCACGCATCAAGGAGACGGTTGTCATGCATCAAGGAGACGGATGTCACGCATCAAGGAGCTTTATTCATTGTCTCAGTGGTACGTTATCATTCTACCGGCTTTGTGTAATTATCGGACAAAAAGCTAAATTTTCGGTCATGAGGCGAAACGAACAAAAAAGCGGCGGACTAAATATCGGACAAAATGCAAAATTTGCAAACAAATAGCAAATCAGACAAAAAGTGACACACTTAACGCAAAAAAAATCGAAAAAAAGGCGAACTAAAGTAGAAAAAATGGGCAATAAGCAACATTTTTAGACAAAAGGAAACATCTGACAAAAACGTTCAGACTAACCACAAGCGTTTCTGACATAAAGCAAAAATGTTGGAAAAAAGCAAAATCTGACAGAAAGCAAATGTCGAATATAAAGCTCTGTATCAAACGTGAAATGAAATGTAAGCTCACAAAATTACAAAAAAAAAATGAAAGCGATTCAAAAGTTAGTACTAATAAATAAGATCAATGCGTACACAAAGTGATATTCATAAAGATATACCGTTTTCAGCGATATCGTAATATTCTAGATCTGTCTATGAATCATCCCTAATTACCTAGTGCATTGTTTTGCTAGAAAATTACCCAAAGGTCCAAATTTTCCAACACATCTGTCAAAAGTTCGGCAAAAACATCTTTATATTGGAATTAATTAGACTAAATCATTATTTATCAAAATCAAGCATCTAATAGGCAAAATATCATATGTAGTATGCGTGAGTGATTCATAATTTGTAGTTGAATATAACATCACGTCCACTTTTTCAATGCCACCAAACCTATCGGCTTGATGTGGGAAATTATTTTTCATCATTTATCCTTTCAGTAAAATAACTGAAATGCATAATTTTCAATTTGTACAGGTTTCTTGTGCTCTTTTTTTTATTTCACGTTTATAAAAGGAAATAAATTAATGTTTTTGTACATGTGACAAAACGTTTGAGAACAGATGTTATGAACCAAATTGTATTATTGTAATTTCAAAATAGTCTTTAGCCATTACATAGTAACTCAAACATAATGTTAGCATATTCACCTGTCAGTGAAATTATTGTGTCGAAAACAATTGCCTACAAATCCGTAACTTAAAATTAAAAAAAAAAATTAAAACTTAAAACATTCTTCTAAATCAAATCTCGAAATTTCAACTAACGTTTTAATAATATTATCACCTCCTACCAAGTCAAGAAATAAACACAAATACCTTATTAGATGCTTATCCAGAGTTTTCAGCATGCCGTTCGGGTTGGCATAGTTACATGTACCAGGCATTATGCAGAAACTAGATTCACAGTAACTTAGCTATTATGTTATCTATAAACCTGAACGGCTTAAAGAAAACGTTGGCTATATAAATAGACAGTGTACGACAGAAGTACAAAACAGAGCTTTGCCGTATAATTCCTCCACCACTGTGTATTCATTTCTAGCTTGTGGTAATTGTTAATGAAAGGATGGCATACATGATAACGACAGAAAATTTATTCTGGCCTGTCATTCATTTGTTTTTTCCTATGTCAATCTTTGGACAAAGACATACTTATGTAAATACTAAATAAACGATAGTGTATCTTATTTGAAGCTAAATATTGCAAATAGTTATTTCAACAACTCATGGATCATTGTCGTATCGAATAGAAGATTTATACTAATCAACAAAAGAAACTTCCACCTACTATGATCCTCAATACATTTTCTCATAGGGGTGATAGAACTACCATTTTTGTTGTATACTTCGCAGAAAACCAATTTTTATTCGTTCCTTGCATATTTGTTATGGCAATCTCTAGTCAGTGCTGATGGGAGACATTTTCCGAAACAGTGGTCATTTTTTTTTTTTTTTGCGGAATACAGCATTAGGTCAATGGCGGTCGGAATTGAATTTTCATTATTTGTTGATAAAATCAATGCATTAGTCGTAACCTATCCGAAAACACAAAAAATTCCATAAAAAAATAATTCAAGGTCGAATTCTGGAGATTTGTCGNTTTTTTTTTTTTTTTTTTTTTTTTTTTTTCAGTTTGACGTCATGACTTCATCCGTTTTCCAAAATATTTTGTATTCGATAAATTTCGGATAACTCGGTGATTATTTCTAAACAAATTAAAGTCTCTTTTCACTTAATCGAAGGTCACATTGCAACAAATACTCCAAGAGGTCAAAACCGCCAGATCTTATTCAGTAAGTGAGAGCCTCGTTTTCGAAAATTTGTTGTTGAAGTCTCGATTATTTTGTAATGGCAAATGCGTCAATGTTGTTTTTATTTGACAAAAACATCCTTTCGACTTTCTGTGCATGCCCATTAATGCCTTGATTCTAATAACCGGAAGTTCTCTTAATTTTGACCGGAAAGGTTCTTTTAAAGAGTAAATTTAGAATCGAGTATTGCTAAATGTTAAAATCAATTAAAAAGAACAAAAATAATGCTTTTATTTCAAATTCTGTTCCACAAAAAAAAAAAAAAAAAAAAAAAACGTGACTGGACGTTTCCTTTGTTGAGTAGTATATATATATATATATAAGGATCGAGGTTTTTCATTTCTATCACAAATGTATTAAGTTTTACAACACAGTTTAATTTGACCAAATCATGCTAAAGCCAATTAGTCTTGGATCCTCGTGTCCGATGTTTTTGATATTGTCAGGTTAGACACTAGAAAAAAGTCTATGTGGTCAACCGTCCATCTGTTCATGCTTCGTTGGAAAACACAAATTTCTAAAATTTGCATTTTTACCCCAAAAATTTATCTGCGTTAAAAACAAATCAAATTTCTGTCAGGAACAGATGAAATGAAGCCTTTACTTGCACATGTTTATGTCTTGATGGTTCAAACGATCCTGTTTAGTCAAAATGTTTAATCTGAGCAACTTCCCTTCCAAATTCTGAAAACGACCCAAACAAAAGTAGAAATTTTTGTATGACCCTTATGTAAATACCCATTTCTTTGCCATTTTTCAACAACTTTTAGTGAATCGAAGTCTGTAGGCAGTGAAAACATTGAACAACTCGATAAAAATGTCAAAATCATGATTTAAAAAAAAGTGATTTTTGAATCCTAAAAAATGGGAAATTTTGAAATGTTGAAAATTGCAGAAAATGTTCATAATGGTAAGTGTATACACTGTGCAAAATGTCAGGATGATCAAAACAGTGGTTATGCCCATGCTTCAGGATGAAAATAGAGATACAAGAATTTAAATGAATATAATCCTTAACTTTTTTTTGCCCAGTATATATATATCAGGTCACAGAGTGTGTATCCTTTGGATCTGGCAAAGCGGGATTTTCGGTGTTGTTGCTTTGTGCTTTGAACTCTATACATATAACAGAACAATAAAGCAAAACAACCAAAGAAAATTTTCCGAGTAAAATACCTTATAATGCAAAACAAACATCTCTAGAAACTGTATCAAATTTATCAAAATATAAACGAAATAGAAGATTTAAGGGAAAGAAAAACATAGAAATTAACAGCATTGATGTTAATCTATCATCTTCAGAGCTTAGCCCCGCTGAGATCAAATTGTTAAACAGAGGCTAAAACTTTTGTCTAGTGCCATTTAACATTAATAATTTAAATTTTGATACAGATTTAAATAATTTCGCCCGAAGATTGAGACTAAAAGAATATGTTTACAAAAGTGAAAGGAAACACTTCAGAGGAAAGCTGGATTGAGTGATTAAGACAGTGATGATAATAAGCAAGATGCAACCATATATAGATTCAAGAAGAACATTACATGGAATTCCCGGAAAGTAAAAATGAAAATTTGGAATCATTCATTAATTTGGTTCAGTCGGACGCAAAGAGTTCCGCACTTGTCACAAATAAACGAAAATGTAACCTTTCTTAACGAGAAAGTGAAGTTTTGACGTCGCTTAAAAATCGTGACAATATTATTATTAAGCCTGCCGTCAAAGGGAGTGCAGTAGTTGTTCTAAACAAAGACGACTACATTGCAGAAGGAAATCGACACCTTGCTAACAAAAAGTTTTATGACAAATTGTCTGAAGATCCTACCCTATCAAATACCCAAAAAATTAAAGAAGCTCTCTCTGAAATGAATAATGAAAAATACATCAACAATGTTACTTATGAATACATATTACCAAAGGAGGATTCCAAAGCCGGTATATTTTATATCCTACCTAAACTACATAAGAAAAGCGTGCCAGGAAGACCAATTGTTTCGGCAAATGATCTTCCGACAGAAAAAAAAAAATATATCAAATTCGTCGATTTCCATCTCCGTCCTCATGTAAAACAACTTCATTCATATATACAGGACACTAGAGATTATTTAAAGAAAATGGAGTCATTAAATCCCCTTCCTGAAAATACCATTTTAGTATCAATGGGTGTACCTTCCTTGTATACCAATACTCCTCAAAATGAAGGTATACGTGCTTGTAAAACTTGTAATTCTTGAAATTAATGCTTGAAAACAACAACTTTGTATATAACCAAGAACATTATCTACAGATAGATTGAACGAGCATGGGAACGAAGCTCGCTCTATGATATGCCAACATCTTTATTGGGACATTAGAACAAAGGCACCTTTCGAATGCCCCATGCAGACCAATGTCCCGGTTCCGTTTTATTGATGACATATATATTATTGTGATGAGTTCCATCCTACTATCAAATTCACCTTCGAGTCATCAACGGATTTTTTTTTTCTTTCTGTCTTTTTTTGTTTTTTTTTTTGTTTTTTTTTACACCACAACAATTTTACAAAACGGAACTATGGCATTTGATATCCATACTAAAAGGACAAACAAGCACCAATTTCTCTCTCCGAGTAGCTGCCACCCACCTCACTGTCGTAAAAGCACCCCTTTGAGTCAAGCGGTCCGCATTAAAATAATTTGTTCAACGGAAAAAAAAAAACAAAGAATCGGCGAACTCGGAAGCCATCTTGTTGCACGTGGTTATAAAGACCAAAAATATTTCAACATCTTTTGAGAAGGTAGAAAATATTGACTGAGCACATCTTCTAGAGTACTAAGAAAAAAATGCAACAGAACGGATTCCCCTTGTACTTACATACCATCAGGACCTAAAGCCGATCAAAAGCGTTATACGTAAACACCTGAACCTTATAGAAAATGATCCCTGTTTAACTAAAATGTGTACGCCTCACCGTTAACATCTTTTCCTAGGCCAAGAAATACAAAAGACATACTTGTTACCGCTAAAATATAAACAAAAGCCTCAATCAACAATAGGATGCTTCAGGCCTTGAGGTAGAAGTAAATGGGCTTGCTGTCGAGCTGCCAATACCGAAACAAATTTTTCTAGCACTGTTATTGGGCAACAATACACCATTTATGCGGACTCGAACTGTAAATCTAAAAATACTGTTTATGTCCTCACATGTCAGTCTTGCACACTACAGTATGTTAGGGAATCGGGGGACAACTTCAACAAACGATTTCAAAATCACTGTTTGTACAGTGTGAAAGATAGCCAAGCATTTTTTTAAGAACTGGGCATCGGTTTGAGGGCATTATGTTTCAGATCATTGAATGTAATTCATCTTGGGACAAAAAAGCAAGCAAATTCAGAGAGAAATTTTGGTTATACCAGCTCAGATCACTTGAGCCTGACGGACTTCATGAAAAAGACGAGAAACGTTTTAAAAAGTATATGTTGAATGCAATAGATTTAAATTCACTTTATTTATTTATCTTTTTTTTTAAGTTTTACATTTACATAGTAATTTTACATGTCAGTTTAATATGTATACGTTTCTTAGTAGATAATACACCTATTATTCTTATACTTGAAAAAACAAATATTTGTGGTTAATATTTTTTACATCAAATAAACGATGCACTTATAAAAGCAAAAATATTTTTTTTCAGATATCTTAACTGTTCAGCTTCGCCTGATAAAGTTTCTTTGTAAATCGATTAATTTAAGAACTTTTGTAAATATTGGGTGTATTGTCTTCATGTTTTATGTACTTCATTGTAAGGGTACTCGTCTTGATAAGTTGGACTTTTTTCTAGTTTTATTTTTACTGTGAGTCTTTTTGTGTATTTATTTTTAGCCATTCACCAAACATAGGGGGAGGGTTTGGATCAAAGAAAACGAGTTTATCCCCACCGCAATTTTTGCGCCTGTCCCAAGTCAGGAATGTGTTGGTGATTGGCTTGTCCGTGTCTTTTTTTAAGAATCCGGAAGAAATAATATCTGCATTGAAAAATGTGTTATTTGTAAATTTTAACACAAATTTCCTGCTGCTTTTAGAATTTTAATCATCCCAAAATTCCGGTTTTAATATTCAAGCTGGATTTAATTTTTTGCATCCAGAACCGCTCTTTAGCTTGTCGCTTTGTCTCATTCCAAGATTTATTTTGGTCAATTACGACAACTTGCATGTCTGTCCAGCTATGTCCTATGCTGTTAAAATGGACAGCCGTTGCCTATGTTAATTCCTTTTTTCTTTATGTGATTACGATGTAAATTAATACGGAGATTTAGTGATTTTTTTGTTTTCACCAATATGTTGCTGTTGACATACCGCACATGTAATCATATATATCACATTTTCGGATTTACAGGACAAATTGCCGAAAATTTTGAATTTCTCGCCTGTTGCTGTGCTCTCAAATTTCGATGTTGTAAGACTGTATTTGCACAAAAGACACCGTTTGTCTGGACAGGTTTTAAATTGTCCTATTACAGGTGATTTTAGTTTAGCCTTAACGAGCATGTCCTTCAAGTTCTTGGGCCTGCGAAAAGATATAAGTAGTGGTTCTGGGAAAAGGGCTTTCATTTTACGTGACGCATGCAAGGCTGGCATGCATTCACGTGTAATACCTGACAAATTTGGAAGTTGTGGATGGAAAGTCGTAACAAATGGGAATCGAGAGTTCCTTTTCTTTTTATTTCGGCATTGTAACAACTGTTTTCGTTCTAAAGTTGAAAACTTTTCAATTGTTTTTGCACTTTGTGTGCTTGTAACCCCTTTTAACTAGATGGTCTTTAAGTTCTCTGCTCCTATTGTTGAAAATTTGCTCATCTGGGCATATCCGACGTAGTCTGCTAGAGAGACTATATGGAATTGCGTCGATACAGTGTCTTGGTTGACAACTGCTTGGTAGTAGATATGCGTGTGTATCGGTCGGTTTTGAGTGCAGATCAAAGCTGATTTTTCCGTCGGCAAGCGTTGAAGTAGTGTCGAGGAATGCATTAGAAATTTCCAATATGTTGGCAGTGAATTTAATTGATGGATTATAATTGTTTATAAATTCCATAAATTCATCAAGGTGTTGTCTTGTATCTGTCCATTTCATTTGAATGTCGTCAATGAAACGGAGCCAACTATAAGGCTTGAAAGGTGCTTCATGGAGCATACACTTCTCTAAATCGCCCATGAATATATTAGCGTAGGATGGAGCTACTCGCGTGCCCATTGCAGTCTCACTAACTTGAAGAAAATTTTCGTTGTTAAAAACAAAGTTGTTACGTTTTAACACAAGACTCAGAAGATTAACTAAGGAATATGTTGATGGTGATTGAATAGGCCTAGTATCCCAAACTTCCCGGCATGCGTTTATTCCCTCTTCATGGGGGATGTTAGTATAAAGAGATACTACATCTAAAGTTACCAGTAAAGTGTGAGGAGGGAGATTTTCAGATGGTGTTTTATTTATATAGTCTGTAGTGTCTTTAACAAAGGAAGGGAGAGATTCAACAAAGGGTTGAAGCTGGAGGTCCAAAAAATGGGAAATTTTTTTCCGTCTGATGACCAATACAGTTTACAATGGGGCGCCCGGGATCCCTTCCTATGAAGTTTTGGTAAAAGGCAGAATAAGCCAGCTCTAGGATTTTCAGGGAGAAGGCCATCAAATGTTTCTTTATCTAGTTCTTCGTTATCCAGCATGGATCGAAGTGCTGATGTTATTTCTTTGCTGTATTTCTTAGTTGGATCATTTTTATTTTTTTTTATGAAATGCAGGTTGGGAACTTCGCTAATGTAGTCGTCGGTGCTCATAACGACTACTGTGGATCCCTTATCCGCTTTTTTGATGACGATGTCCTCTCTTTTTTCAAGATTGTGCAGGGCTTCTTTTTCACATTTCGACAGATTAGAAATGGGGGGTCTTTTGCGTGGTAGTTGACGTTCCACTTCTTCTTGGACAGCTTCGATGTATGATTCCAAGGCTTTTGACTTACTGCACTTGGGTGTCCAGGTACTCTTTTTTCTAAATATACTAAAGTCTTCTGAGTCTGTGTCTGAATCCGAATGCTCAGAGATTTCATCTTCTCCATTTCCTCCATTTCTATTAGAAATTTTTTTTTTTTTTAAACGCAACCGCCTGAAGAAAGATTGCATATCGTCCCTGAGTGTGTTGGTATTAAGTCGGCTTGGTGTCGGGCAGAAACCAAGTCTTTTAGAGAGCAGAGATTCTTTATCTTTAGACAAAGGAGTCGCAGATAAATTCAAAACTGGCGATTTCTCAATTGCATTATTGATTTATCTCCTCTTAAAACGTCTGTTTCTGCTTTTTTATGTTCTTAGTTGTTTGTAATGCATTCCTCGACACTACTTCAACGCTTGCCGACGGAAAAATTAGCTTTGATCTGCACTCAAAACCGACCGATACACACGCATATCTGCTACCAAGCAGTTGTCATCCAAGACACTGTATCGACGCAATTCCATATAGTCTCTCTACCAGACTACGTCGGATATGCTCAGAAGAGCAAACTTTCAACAATAGGAGCAGAGAACTTAAAGACCATCTAGTTAAAAGGGGTTACAAAGCACACAAAGTGCAAAAACAATTGAAAAGGTTTCAACGTTAGAACGACAACAGATAACTAAATACCGAAGTTACTGTGAATATATTTTCTGCATATGCGCATTTCGACAACTTATGTCTCTTCAGTGCAGTTGTTACAATACCGAAATAAAAAGAAAAGGAACTCTCGAATCCCATTTGTTACGACTTTCCATCCACAACTTCCAAATTTGTCAGCTATTACACGTGAATGCATGCCAGCCTTGCATGCGTCACCTGAATCACCTGTAATAGGACAATTTAAAACCTGTCCACACAAACAGTGTCTTTTGTGCAAATACAGTCTTACAACATCGACATTTAAGAGCACAGCAACAGGCGAGAAATTCAAAATATTCGGCAATTTGTCCTGTAAATCCGAAAATGTGTTATATATGATTACGTTTGCGGTTTGTCAACAGCAATATATTGGTGAAAAAAAAATCACTAAATCTCCGTATTAATTTACATAGTAATCACATAAAGAAAAAGGAATTAACACAGGCAACGGCTGTCCATTTCAACAGCATAGGACAACAGCATGGCCATACGCAGAAGATAAATTAACTGCAATTTTGGGTACTTCATTGGAACAAAATTTGTTTAAAAAATGAAACTTATTATTTAGGCTTGAATCATCTGCCTGTGATGTATTTTTCTCTATCCTTTTTATCAATCCAAATCCAAATTCTAAGTCTAAGTCTTTTAGTATTTAATATTATTTTTTTTTGTTGTTGATTCCAGTGGGATTCGAACCCCTTCTGTCAAAGTTGTAAGGGTTCAAAGTCTGATACGCTACCACTATATCAGCGGAGACTTGTTAAAATTTCGGTTAATTAATATACTTATGTCTCACATTACGTGTTAAGATAAATTTGTGGTTCACTCTATTTTACATCCCTTAGGTGTCACACAGTGATGGCGGGAGCAGTGTAATCTGTCTGTCATATATGTGCATTCGTAGAAAAACAAAAAAAAAATTCAACTTAAAACAATTATATCAACATCTTTTTAATTATTTGTATTTTTTCAATTTATTAAATAATCCATATTTACTATTTTTAGCATTCTATGTCATAAAGAATGGCACTATCTATGTTTCAATTTTCATTTTCAGTCTAATCGTACTGACATAAATATTTTTATCGCACTTGCAAACACGTGCGTAGTGAATTAATAATCAGCCTGACAAAGCCTGTGGAAGGGCGAAAATTTGCTGTGAATTTAACATCAATCTGCATTTTAGTGTCGTTATAATAATCTTATACGGATACTTATATATGTTACAGTAAAAGTGTATAATTAGCAATTATACACAATTACTGAAAATATCAGGAAATATGTATAATAACTAGCATGTTTAGAAATTGTACATAATTACTGATTTTTTTTTCAAGAATTACCCATAATTACTAAAATTTTAAGCAGGAATTTTCTATAATTACTATAATGTTATTAAAAATAATGCTGAAGCTCTTTTGTTTTAATGTGATAAATATTCAATTGTACAAATAACAAACTGCTGCCAAAGTTACTGTAGATTTATTTCACAGAAGGCTATTTTGACACAGTGCAAAATATATCATAAAATAGCAATTAGGCCATGACCGTTTGATTTTCAGGGGGCTTGGGCGATTTTGTAAATAAATGATTTATTCTTGGTGACAGTGAAAATAAATAATCTTATCTAACTTGTCATGAAAGTAAATAATTTATTTTTGATTTAAAGAAAAAATATGTGGCAGACATAATTAAATACAATTTCATTTGGCAATAAATAATTTGTTCGAATGTACCTCAGAATATTTTTGCTAGGCCAGTCCCCCGATGATGTTTTTATCCTACCCAACAATTTGTGTCAACCATGTTAGTAAATGTTTCCACAGACTCATACTTTGAAGTCAAAATATATATTCCCTTTACCAAACAGATACTGATGTACAATATAGGTATATAAAGATAAACTGAATATATTTTTTTCTATAAGCAACAAACACAATGAAGAATTCTAGTAAAACAACCATATTAATTTTCTGTTTTATGATTCACCAGTAAAACTTGCTAAAATGTCTAGTTCTAGTGTGGATTTTATTTGGCTAATATGAAGTATGGATTGGCTCAAATACGGTATGGATTGCCTCGAAAGTCCTGCACCGCTCTGACCAAAATCTAAGACATGTTTATGTCGCAATGGGAATTAAGATATTTTCCATAATGATACCGATCCTTCTTATAGCCCAATTTTTACCACGAAGAGCAATATGAACCCCTATCTTTAATTTCAAAATTTGTATGATCTCAGTACCGACAAAATACCGATAAAATATAAGTAGGACCTTTTGGCTTGATATTTGATCTCGTCTATTTTCAGATTTCCATTACACTTGAACCCTCTATGGAAATAGCATTGAGAATAATCGCGCTATTGTAACCCATAATATGAAAGGGTGGCATAAAATTTTCTATTTTTCAATTGCTTGTGAAAGACTTTAATATAAATAAATCAGAAAAAGTTTTCGATTGAAGGTGCTTATTGTAAAATATTACTGATATTTTCTAAACTTTAACCATACCAGAAATGAATTGATTATAGTATTTCATAAAAACTCAATTTTGCCAATAAAAATATGCATCTTTTTGTTAGACAATTTCTAGCAGGGTACATCGCGTGGTTAGTAAATAAAGTGACCATATAAAGCTGTATATTTATTTCATTTTTATACAAATTTTCTGAAATCAGATCAGTAAATTTGTAGAAAATTTTTGAGAAAAAGCAGTAATTATGCATAATTACTTGACAGAATTAGGAATTATCTATAATTCCTATGAGGTTTAGCTATTATACATATTTACTGAAATTTCAGTAATTATGTATTATAGCTAATCATACATTATTACTGTAATATATATATAACAGATATAAACATTCGGTATGAACAATGTGAATAGCACTGGTATAAATAGTATAAATTCTAACCCTGTGTATATTTCAACTTTATCCGAATCTTTTTCAAAACAACAACATATACAATAAAACAATAGACTATTTACAAAAACTGCACTACAAAACTTAATTTAATCAGTACATGTCGGAGACTGAAGGCATGACCTCAATTTTAGTGATGTAAAAAAAATATTTGCTGGCGTGTGTTCGTAACTTTTTATTGCAATATTTTGTTCATGTTTTAAAGCGCTGGGATAAAATGCATTTATTGATCTATAACCCTGACGTTAAAACTGGGTTTTAAACGATCGATCCAATAGCTTTCTTTTGATCTTCTCTGGTTTAAATTCCACGATCTATTTGATCAATTACAATGACTTGCATATTTTGCCAGTTGTGATTTGCAGTATGAAAATAGATTGCAGTGGCCTGGTTCTGATCTTTGTTTTCGATATGGTTACGATGCAAGTTTATGCGAAGATTGAGTGCATTTCTTGTCACACCAACATATTGTTCTCTACAGACAGAACATGTAACCAGATAGGTGGAATTGGCAGATTTACATGATAATTGTCCAAAGATTTTGAAAATATCACCATAAGCTGTACTTTGGAAAGTTTCAGTCGAGGAACTGTATTTACACAATGTAAAACGTCTCTCACAACATGTTATAAACTGCCCTATCGCGACCGAAGGTAGTTTAGCTCTAACGAAAATGTCTTTCAGGTTCCTGGGTCAACGAAAAGATACAAGCGGGGGTTCAGAGAAGAGGGCTTTCATTTTGGATGACGTATGGAGAATAAGCATACATTCGCGAGATATATAAGACAGGTGTGGCAACTTTGGATGGAAGGGAGTCACCCACGGGATGCGAGAATTTTTTTTCTTTTTTTTGCCCCGATACAGTAATAATTGAGTACGATCGATTGATGACACTTTTTTAATTTCTTTTTTCTTTATAGCCCCTGTTAAGAATATGCTGTTTAGGTTCTTTGCTCCTTTTTTAAATATTTGTTCTTTTGAGCAGGTACGTCGTATTCGAGTTGACAGACCATAAGGCACCGCATTTATACAATGCCGTGGGTGACAACTACTAGGGAGCAGATAAGCGTTTGCATCTGTTGGTTTTGAATGCAAGTCAAAATCAATTTGGCCATCGACAAGTGTAGATGTTGTATCGAGGAAGGTATTTCTTATTTCTGAGATGTTTACGGTAAATTTGATGGAGGGGTGATAATTATTAATAAATTCATTGAATTCATCAAGGTTAGCTCTTGTATCTGGCTATTTCATTTCAATGTCATCAATAAAGCGCAGCCAAACGGGGAGATGGGCAAGTTTCCACGTTGACTGAACTTTTAGACAGTTTATTTATTCATTTAATTAACAGTCTGTATTCTCTTTCGCTTTGTTTATGAGAATCCATGGGACTTGTTTTGCTTTAAAATAGCAATTAGAGTGAGTACCGATGAAAACCCAACATCTTATTTATGCTTCGTTTTCATGGTATGTTATGGATCGATCTATGCTGAGCGCCCCATCACAATGTGGGCTATTTCATTTTTTTTTGAAAATGACACTTAGAAATCTTTTGTTTTTATTCGGTTATCCCATTGTTTTGATATAATCTGCACTGATGAGACATATTGTTGTCGAAATTGCCATATACAGAAGATAAAATAACTGCAATTTTGGGTACTCGTTTGAAAAAAAAATACAATGAAAAAAATCATTGTGGCTTGAACCATCTGCCTGTGATGAATTTTTTATCTGTTTTTATCAATTCAGATTCAGAGTCTGAGTCTCTTAATATTAAATATCTAATTTTTGTTGATTCCAGTGAGATTCGAACCCCCTCTGTCAAAGTTCTACGGGTTAAGAGTCTGGTACGCTACCACTGGACCACCACTGACATGTTCAAAGTAAGTGAGAACCGAACCGTCAATCTAAAAGCGAACAATCCAAGGACAATGGCAACAAAAAAAAAATTATGTTAATTAATATACTTAAGTCTCGTATTACGTGTCAATATGAATTTGTAGTTCATTCTATTTTACATCCCTTTGGACTCATACAGAGATGGCGGGAGCAGTGTAATCTGTCTGTAATATATGTGCATTCGAAGAACAGCCAAATCCCTCGGTGGGAAGGCAATTTCGATATTCATGTCTCTAATTCTAACCCCGTTGGGTTCCTACGACATACATATAAAAATGTGTGTGTGTGTTGTGTACAAATTGTAATTTTGTACATATTATAATAAATAAAAATAACCCAAAATTCATTTACAATTTGTACAAAATCTAACATCATTTGCTTAACTTAATTTCAAATGATGAAATTATTGAAAATATGACTTATTTTAATAAACATGTAATGGAACACCTCAGACAATTTCACTTAATTTTGTAGAGATTATTTCTAGCCTGAAAAATTATTATCAGAGCAAGTCAAGAACTGTGAGAATCAAAGTTACAAACATTAAAGTAATGTCATTTGTAAAGTCGAACTTCCATACCTCCAACAACTTTTGAAAGAATTGATAAAAAACAGTTCGAGTTTAAGGGTATTTCAAACTTCAAACTATCAAGTTAGCATAATGTTAGAAACTTAACATTAAGGGGCTACATTTTTTTTATACATCTATAGGTTGTGAGCCATTGCATTAGGAGTGATCAAAGCTCTGCTGTTAGCACATGTTTTTACAGATAACATCAATCGTTTAGTTTTATGCCTGTATGTTTATTGATCCTTCCGACATTGCCGTTGCGCCACCCACTAAGAGGGGACATCTCTACAACTGATAAAATCAAATGTGTTGCCATTTAATACAGCTACATGTATTTGGATTTTTCTCAATATGTTTTATGATATCAATAGAAAAACCTTAATTAATAATTAAAAGTAGTATTACATATTGACTATGCAGTCCATATCAATAGTAGCTGCTTTGGGGATTTTAAATTTAAATTTATAATTTTTTCTCGAAAATACAGATACAGATGGGTGCAGACGCAACGTTCCAAAAAGTGCACTTAAAGTGAACTTCAAGTTCACTTTTCAAGTGCACTTCGCGTTCTCTTAGCTCTCGCGAAGTTCACTCTTTTGGAATAGGTAGCTATTCCATGACAGGTATTATCGCGTTCACTAGTGAACTTCAAGTGCACTTGAAAGCTGTCGCGAGGATCACTACTTAAAACAAGGTTATCTTATATATATATATACAGTTAGATCGAATTTTAAGCGATAGCCGAGGGAATAAAAATATATTTTCACGTAGCGTTCTTTTGGATAAGCAAATGCGAAAAAAATACCAATGCAGTTAGATATAAAATATTGTTAAATATAAAACATGTCAGATAATATTTTTTCGCTAAAAAAATGAATATAGACGTGTATACTAAATCTTTACAAATGACCAAAATAATTCATTTTTCAAAGAAAAAAAAACTTATTATATCCTTTGAAGAAGTGTTATATGTTACGATATAGTTTTTTGTAAATCTTTATATAAATATGTTTGAGAAAGTTAGGTTTTCATTATGCGGTTTATACTAAATTTTTACAGATAACCAAAATAATTCATTTTTTAAAATATTTTTACTTTATCACATCTTTTCAAAGTAGTTTTTGGGAAAAATAATGCGACAATTGAAATAAGCACCACCATATAATATCTCCCACTTTTGGATTTATTTTTGACAAAAGATGCATAAATTTGGTATCCCGAGAAAGGAAAACAGCTAAACTGCAAATATTTCAGTCTTATAAGGTAATGTTGGGAAAAATACATACAAATGTTGTGTTGCGACAATTGAAATAAGCACTGAGAAATAATATATCCCACTTCTGAGGTAATTTTTGAAAATCGATGTATAAATTTGACATTGCGAGATAGTTTTTTTTTAAATTACATATAATGTGACGTAAGCATGGAATGTATAAATAAAACAAAAGAACGCTATAATTTATAATGGCACTTTGGTTTTAATTTATTATAAAAAATAGATTAAAAAGAAAGTTAAGTCGTCATGTTTTCATACTTTTTACTTTAAGTTAATTTCGTCATATTAATATCACGTGTTTTGAACTAACCAATCGCTAAGAGTAATCCAAAGCTGCCGCGAAGTTCACTTCAAGTGCACTTTGTGATCACTCCCGCGATCGCAAGTGAATATATCATTAAAAATATGTCATGTTTTCATTAATTTCGTCATTTGAAAAAAGTACGATTTTGTACAACTTATAAGTGATTTATATATATATATATATATATATATATATATATAAACTTCAAAATGAACAAAGTAAATAGCACATAAAATAACAGTTGATATTTTTCTTCGAGATCTGACCGGCTCTTCGTCAAAACACAATAAAAAAAGTAAAAAACAAAACCTTTTCACAAAGACTAAAATACCAATGTTTAGACAAAGTGTCGAGTGCTAAATGTTGGATGCTGCTGTTTACAGATGTAACATGAAAAGGGAAAAAAATGTCCGTATGCGTACCTCGATTATTTTAACAATACTGTTACAAAATTGTGTTTAACGCCCAACGAGCAAAACGAGAACAATGCAATCAGTTAAAAAATATGAAAAAAAATGGGTAGGGGCAGAATTTTTAGCAAAATTATATTTTTAAAAGTTTATATTCAAACTGGATTTCAGTCTTTCTATCCAGAACTTTTCTTTACCCTGCCTCTGTGTGTCCGTCCACGATCGATTGTGGTCGATTGGTACTACTAGCATGGTATTCCAGTCATGACCAGTGGAATTAAAATGTAATGCGCTGGCCTGTGATCTTTCTTTTTTCCGAACGTGGTCACGGTGTAAGTTGATACGAAGGTGAGGGAATTTTTCGTTTAACCGACATACTGTTGTTGGCAAGCAAAGCAAGTGGTGAGATAGGTGACATTATAAATTTGTAGGATAAATCGCTAAATATTTTATATGACTCGCCTGTTGCTGTGCTTTTGAACATTTCAGTTGTTGAGCTATACTTGCAATTAAGGCAACGCCTGTCGCGACATGTTGTAAACTGGTCTGATTCAGGTGATTGTAATTTGGCTCTTACGAGAATGTCCTTCAGATTTTTGGGATGACGAAATGATATTATAGGAGGTTCTTGAAAAAGGGCTTTCATTTTGGGTGATGCATGTAGAATTGGCATATATTCACGGGTTATAGCTGACAATTGAAGTAACTGTAGATGGAAAGAAGTAACCAGTGGCGTCCGCAAATTTTTCTTCTTT
Organism: Modiolus philippinarum; assembly: GCA_002080025.1. Classification (NCBI taxonomy): domain Eukaryota; kingdom Metazoa; phylum Mollusca; class Bivalvia; order Mytilida; family Modiolidae; genus Modiolus; species Modiolus philippinarum. The sequence continues at coordinate 35,690 of MJUU01034759.1, forward strand.
CTTTGCCGATAATCTAGCATTTCGCTTCAGTCAATTGAAGAGACCTTTTGAACAGTTGTTCTTTCATGCTTTTCTTTGTAACCCCTGTTCACAAGATGCTTGGTAAGTTCTCTGCTGCTCTGTTTGAATGCTTCTTCTTGCGAACAGATACGGCGTATTGGGGTTGAAAGTCCATATGGGATGACATTTACACAGTATCTAAGATTGCGGCTACTGGGGAGCAGGTACGCATATGAGTATGTTGCTTTAATAAGCAATTAAAATGTATTTGACAATCGACGAGTTTTGAGGTCATATCAAGTAGTTCTCTGGTATCAGACCATGTCATCGATGAAGCGCAACCAGCTTTAAGGTTTATATGGTGCGTCTTGGAGCATACGTTTTTTCTAAGTCTCCCATGAATATGTTGGCATATGATAGTGCAACTCGAGTACCCATGGCTGTCCCATTTACCTGAAGAAAATTATCGTCGTTGAAAACCAAGTTTTGGCATTTCAATACAAGATCCAATCGATTTACAAATGATACTGTAGAGGGTGATTGTATTTCTTTACCTTCCCAAACTTTACTTCAGGCTTCGATTCCCTCCTCACGTCGGATGTTTGTATAAAGTGATGTCACATCTAAAGTTACCAAAAGTGTTTTAGGCGGAAGGTCTTCACTCGGAGTTTTGTTTATGCAATCTGTAGTGTCATGATTAAAAGAAGGCATTTTTTACAAAGGGTCGCATTTGAAAACTAAAAAAATGGAGATTTTTTCAGTAGGATGCCTAATAGAGTTTATTATGGGACGTCCTGGAATTCCTTCTGTACATATTTTTGGTAACAGATAGAATAAACCAGCTATCGAATTTTCAGGAATAAGACCTTTAAAAGTTTTCTCGTCTAAGTCATCTTGTACTAACACTGATTATATATATATATATACGATACCCAAAAAGATCTTAAAAATAATAGGGTGACATAATACATAATATAATACACACAAAGGACAGAATTTTCAGTCTACATAAGACTTGCATCAGTGTCAGATAACTGTCATGTAATTAAGCGTATTCGATGTCATACTACAGCTCACTGATTGCCCCAGGTAAATTTAGTGACGTATAAAAAGTCATCAATCTTGAACTTGATCGATAAGATGTTTCATGTATGAACTTAATTTAGGGGTGTTAGTTATTGGCTCGTTCTATAAAATTCAGTAGGTGATCTTCATTTAGGGTCCTCTGCATGTCTACGTCATCTATGAATCTTTAGCAGGACAACGGTTTTTCAATAAATGATTCCAGCAGCTTCTTTTGAAATTTTCCCATAAAAATATTGGCGTAAGAGTGAGCCATTTTAGTACCTATAGGCGTGCCATTGACTTGTAAATAATGTGTGCTATCGAAAATGAAGTTGTTGTTTTAAAATACCATTGTGAGTAAGGAGACTAGGCATTCTGTTGGGGGGATTTGAACCGCCCTAGATTCCCAAATTTCTTTACAGGCCTCCATGCCATCGTCATGAGGAATAATGGTGTATAGAGAATTGATGTCAAATAAATAGTACGTAGTGTCTTTAATGAAATATGGAAGGGCTTCAATATGCGGACGCAGATGAAAGTCTACAAATTCGGATATTCTTTTCGTTGAATGACCATTGGCTGAAACGATCGATGTACCAGAATCATTAGCTTTGTGTATTTTTGGTAAGAGATAGGGTCGTCCCGGTTTGGATTTTCAGGTATCAAATACTCAAAAGTTTTTTTCATCAAGATGATTTTGTTCTAACATATTGTTCATTTCTGCTGTTATCTCGGCACTAAAATTTTTCGTTGTGTCATTATCTACGCAGGTGAGTTAGGGCAGTATGGTTAAATAATTTGACTATAAATGCACTCCAAATCCATATTGGCGTACAAATGTAATTAAGTAGTACCATTTCGATGGATGTTGGTTTATTCTAAACAAGTGTCGAATTTACAACAAACATGGAACACCCTATACTATTTTTAGCACATTGACGTGGCATTTTAAAACGAAAGTAGACAAAAGCAAATTTCAAATCGATTTCGCAAGGGGAAACCCTGATTCCCCCATGTATCTTTTCACACATTTACCTTCTTTGATTTACAAATTTACTACAACGTGCTGTTAAATTCCTTAAATTGGCTGATGTGGAGACTTATTGCAGCTTTTCCGACCCGATACCTTAAGAAATCCTCACAAAGACTTTTAACGACTTGCATTCCCTATTATCACTCGAACCAATACCAATTAACAGCAAAGGTGATGAAGTTCATATTTTGCAGATAATATATACAAAAGTTTTATACGTTTTCAATAAGCATAACCACTTGCGATATATAATTCTTTATATAATTCGTCGTCTGACTCTCATTGCATTTATAAATACAACGCACAGGTGATTCCGACTATGATGGAGTGACGCATTTTATTTATAATTTGGAGAGAAAAATTTACTTCAAATCACATATGTTCACAAAAAAAAATTGTGAAATTAAGAATTAGTGATCATGATTTGTTAATAGAAAATGGTAGATACATGTAGTATGAGAAAAAAGACTTTGTCAGACAAGGAATATTTTGGATGACAAACTACACTTTTTAATTCTACTTGTTTGACGAACTACACATTTTTGTTATATTGTAAGAAAATTTCTACTTTACGTTTAGAATTTTTTAGCAGTATTATATCTGAAGATTCTATTTACCTGAAAGACAAGGGAAAAAAATCAAAATCTTTGCTCCAATCAATGCCAAAACAACTAGAAACTAGAGGCTCTCAAGAGCATGTAGCTGACCTGGCCCAGTCTGGCATAAACAGTACAAATAACCTCAATGATAATACACCTCTATGTTATATGGCCCATTGTGTAAGAGAAGATTATCGTCGTTTGCATTTTCACTATGCTTTCGGTTTTGCGGAATTCTTGTATTTCATGTGGAACAGTTGTGACCAAGTATGGTTCCAATTAGCCAATTAGTCTCAGAGGAGATCTTTAAATGTGTTTTACATAGGGTCTGATGTTAAACTAAGTTCCCCGCTGGCAGCTATCATGGATGAGGTCGACAAATTCCCATCATGAAGATAAAATGTAGTCCCTGACATACTAATCATTTTTGCATTAAATCTTAACCTTAATCTTAAATCAATCTTTTTTTTTTGAAATATAAGGCAAAAAATATCAACTTCACAAAAATGACAAATAAAGGGCAAAACTCCTATATAGGTATTCAATTTTTTTTCAAAATGTCTGGGTGGGTACATCTTGATATGCTGAACACTTTTGTAATTCAATCCAATATCTGTTGTTATCTGTTTTATCTGTTTTTAATAAAAAAATAGTAAAATTGGGAACATTTTACGAAAGAGGGGCAATCACTCCAAGACGGGTAATCGGATTTTCTTAAAAATTGCAGAGCAGGTAAATATTGTCCTGCTGGTCATTTTTACCTCGTCAGAATTTTGATACCTGTAACCGTTTTTGATTTATTTGCCAACATTTTACCCCTATGTTCTATTTTTAGTAACGGTATCCATGTTGTAAGGTCCTCGAACTCCGCGGATACAATTTTAAATCTAGATACTACGGTTTTGATTCCGACAAAGTTTGGTTAAAATTGGCCCAGTGTTTTCAGAGAAGATTTTTTAGAAAGCTTACGACGAACGACGGACACCTACAGACGCAGAGTGATTTCAATAGCTCATATGGCCTTCCACACCAGGTGAACTAAAAATTTGGTACTTATTAAACGGTCCTCAGAACTTAAAGTAGCATAGGGGACCCATAACTCTCTTAGATTAAAAAATTGAATTTGTTATTGCATTTAGAATACTAGGAAAACCAACTCGCTTTTTTTCTACAACCTATATATGCAGATAGTACAAAATCTGATTTAGATTTTTTTGTCCTTTCATATGTAAGGAGATTTTTTTCCAAAAAATGATATTTTTTTTCTGCAGTCTACTTTTTACATTATAATTTTTTACAACATTGTAAGACTCATAAGTTTCTAAGCAAAATTCACTGTTTATAATAAGCTTTAAACAAGTAGGCACCCCATTCTGAGCTGGTTGTAGGTCTTTTGCTGATTTTTTTCTTCATATTTGTTGGACCAGTGTCCGGTTTCACCACAATAATAGCAGATGTCCTCTTGAAGGTCGTTGTTGAGCAGGGTAGATATTTTCTAATCGGGATTCATGAAGATTGACCTTTGTTGAATTCGAAACTTTGTTCAGATGATCCGCTAAGACCACGAAAAAGCTTGTCGGACTGGAAGTGCCTTCTATGCTCTCCATGCTGTGATGTTGCCTTTCGCTTACAAATTGCTCTTCTTACAGTCTGCCTGAGACGCCGCTCATCATCGGAATCATCAGTCAAAGGATTACCCTCATACTCGCTAACGGTATCACAACCATGCTTATCTCCAGTTGCATGCAGCAATGCCTTGTGAAGTTTTGTCAACATGTTCAACAGCAAATTTGTGTTTTTCGGCCAGAATAGCACTTTTTAGTACACAAAGGTCTTTTTGACACATTATCGTTAAAGGCACCCACAAATTTGAATTTAAATATTTATGTTCCTGCATTCACTTGAGCAGGAGTCCAAATCGCTGAAAATTTTACGTTTCGGTTTTTTTCTGTTTTTCCAAAAGCGTTATCTATAACTGCTTTTTATAGCATCAGCGGTAGTAAGCTCTTCTCTGTTAGTAGACTGGCGCCCTTGCTGAAGCTCAGTGGAAGAATTTTCGTCGACAGACATACTCTGAAGTCAAGTACACCGAAAATACAAAATCGTATATGATAATTGTTTGAAAGTAAGCTTTCCAAAGACATAATTCCCGTCCAGCCTAACAGCAAATTGATTTTTCCAATAACAGATAACAGATAATTCAAATAAGTTATTACAGCTATCAGTGTATATCAAGTCAATAACAGCTAACATATAAATGTAAAACTTGGATAACAGTCATCTTATTCAATAAAAATTCTTTGTGGAGAAGATTCATAGGCCATCATCGTTCATTATGACTTCATGATAAAAAGGGTGCTTTATATGTTACTCATTATCACTGTACAAGGCGAAAAATACAATAGCCCTCAACATTATTTTTAAATGTTTTGGATTAGGCTAGTTGAATTTTTTAGACACTTTTACAGTTCTACCCGCCCGTCTTTTCTCAGCATTTAGCTATTAGTGTTCAAATTCACTTCTTGTATGAGTATTTTTCAATTTCAGCTCTTGTCGTAGAGATGAATTATTATTCATACGACTAATTTGCTCTTGTATGAGTATTTTTCAATTTCAACTCTTGTCGTAGAGATGAATTATTATTCATTCGACTAATTTGCCATATATGGTCTATTCCGATTTCTATATAGTTCAGAATTTGACTGTTTTTTTTTGTTTTTTTTTTCTTGCGAAATCATATTTATTCTGTCTACAACTTAATAACTTCTTGGTCTACATTGTGGTTAATTAAGCTAATCCTAATTTGGCATTTGAGCTAAAAAGTCAAATATATATGGTTGTTAACTTTATTTCTCAAATAGCATTAGAGATATTACCAAAAAACACCAAAATCGGACCCCGAAAACGGTTTTTGGCCAAAAGTCACCGATGACCTTTGATCTTTGCATTTGTAGATTGCCATATTTCACCTAAGTACAATGGTGAAGGTTTTACAAATTAGGAATTACATGTACTAAGTCGTGGCCATAAATTACAATGTCGTGGCCACGAATTACTAAGTCATTGCCACAAATTGTTAAATCGTGGCCTCGACTTATATTTTTTCTTCCCCTTTTTTGACCCAAACAGGCTTTCATATATGTGTAAGGAATTATTGGATTCTATTAAAACTGCAAGTTTCGCTTCTGGGTTGTGAGCTATACCTGCAGATTTCATATGTTGGCTATGAGATTTTGAAGTATGTGGCGTGCGATAAAAATCTTACAATAATACGAGCTCCGGGCTTCGTGTTCCAACCATTTTTAACATGAGCTCAGGGCTCAAACACTAGAACTTAAGGCTTAATTCACACGGCTCTAGACTTCACTCACTTGGATCCGTTTTCCACATTTATAGTTTCTGACTTTCAGCCAGACGTTGAGCCCGTGTTTGACCCCGCGAAAGAGAACAGAAATGAAATAAAGGGGACAACAGGAAACACCTACAATTATAATTAAATGTCACAATCTGCAAAGGAACTACACAGGAAAAACACAAATTAGACAAAAGACAAACGTGATCAACAATAGGAACTCGGGACAGCCGGACTTGGTACCGGCACTAGCAAAAGCCAGCGGTAGAGTTAAATCGGTTTATGGGTACCCAAGCCTTCCCTTTATCTGTCCCGTTTCCCTATAGTTTAGTAAACATACGAATAAAACTCAATATAACTAGACTACCAACTCCATGACCACAATCATGAAAGGATTCTCCGGGTTCTCTGGGACCGAGATTGTTGGATTATGAAGCTTAAAAATCTATATGGCACAAGGGTGCACAAGCCAGGTTGCAACTTCAAATATTATGTGACCAAGGAAATATTTCTAAAATTGTCTTTTTGTTATTTTTTTCTACCTAATATCCAAAATTCTAAGAATTCAAGAAGGTCTTTTTCCTTGGTTCATGTCTTGACATTTCAATATATAAATCTATTTTCGGTCACTGTGACCTTCACTGACCTTGACCTTTGACCTACTTTCTCCAAAATCAATAGGGTTAATCCCCTCCTAGTATCTAACAATATATCCGAGTTTCATTTCAATTGGATGTAAACTTTTTGAGTCATTATCCGGAAACCAAATTTTTCTGAAATTTTCAGTCTATTTCGGTCACTGTGACCTTGACCTTTGACCTACTATCTCCAAAATCAATAGGGTTCCTCCCTTTCTGTTATCTAACAATATATCCAAGTTTCATTTCAATTGGAAGTATACTTTTTGAGTAATCATCCGGAAATCAATGTTTGACGCCCGCCCGCCCGCAACACCAAACCAATATCCGAGTTCACGATCAACTTCGTTGCACCTCGGCTAAAAACAGAAGTAGCACTATATACCAGAATCTCCTTGTAATAAACTTATTTTGTAAAATCGAAATGTGCGACCATGTTCTGGTCCGCTCTAGAAAATGAAATTTTGAGAACACCTGAATTTCAAGATAAAATGTAATTATGCCCAAAAACAAGCCAAAATAGCATACGACAATGTGTAGTACCGAAACCTCATGGGCAGTCTTTTATTAAGCAAATACACATACGCACAAAAGTGAAATCTGATTACAAGACACATCAAATATCTAGTAGCAAGAAAATATTATTTTGGCAAGTGCGATGGAGTAAAAAAAATTAAAATTGCCTCTATGTCTCAACACTCTGTAAATTTCAAAATGCGTGGAAATGAAAAACGAACTTAAACAATTCCAAATCCATCGTACTTGTGCACTATCAACAAAATATTGCTAACTCTGACAATTATTTATGATTTCCGAGCCGTTTTTTGAATAGGTATAATGAGAAAGAAAAAAAATGCTTAAATCCGTATACAATTGAATGTAAAATGATTGTAATGTTTCTCACTTGGAAAAGTTTCTTTAAGTACATAAATATTTTCATAATACTTCGTAAAAAATAACGACCATAGCTTGCGACAGAAAAAAGTACGAGCGCATAGAGGAGACAAGTGATTTTTTTTCTTTTTGGCTACGAGATACTATCTCGTTTATCACCATATACTAAGTTGTGGCCACGAGAAAGCTGTGTCGTGGCCACGAGACATAGTATCTCGTTCCCACTACATACTGAGTCGTGGCCACGAGATACTATCTCGTTCCCACGAGATACTATCTCGTTCCCATGACATCCTGAGTCGTGACCACGAGAAAGGCATGTTATGGCCACGAGATACTATCTCGTTCCCACGAAATACAAAGTCGTTGCCAAGAGGTGCTAAGTCGTGGCCAGGAGATAGCTATCGCTTGTCCATGATATGATTTCTCGTTCTCACGACATAATAACTCACGGCCACACGATAGCTATGTCGTTCCTACGACATACTAGGTCGTGGCACGAGATATTATCTCGTTCCAACGAGATACTAAATCGTTCTCACAAGATAAAAAGTCGTGGCCACGAGAACGAGTTTGAAAGTAGCTACGACAGAGATATTTCGTGAATACAGCTTTGACGTAGGAACGAGATACGATACTTTCTCGTGGCCGCTGCAAAGCTTTCTTAGAGGACGACCATTTGATTTTCAGGGAAGGCTTGGGCGATTTTGCCTCAAAAATGTATTTATTTTCATGAAATTTATTTAAAATTATTTATTTTCACCTCAGA
>MJUU01034759.1:53679-70089 GCA_002080025.1 Modiolus philippinarum
AAAAAACTTCTAAATGATTTAGAGATTGATTGCTGGAAGTGACACCACTTTGATTCTGGCACGAACCCTTTTTTACGCGGGGTTAATGTTCCCTGTCTAATGATGAGAAAGCTAGAAAAAATGCCATGCAGTTACTGTATATTATTTTGTCTTTTTTATCCATTTAAGAGGAGGCGGGAAAAAGGAGTGGGAAGGGAGAAAAGAAAATGAAAGGGATACTGTGAGAAAATGAACAGAAGACAAAAGAGGGGCGAGTGAGAGGAGAGACACACCCTGTTCGCCCCCTCATTTTACTTGAATTTGTTTTTCATTTTCAGAGAAGATTAAATATATAAGCCCGGCACTTGAATCGGTTTTCAGGGGCTGAGCCTACAGAGCTACCGGGTGCGTCCCCAGCTGGTGAATAGGGAAATACCCTGTCTATGCGGGATAGTCAGGTTATAATACGGAAAGCGAACCATAATAGCCGAACTGTGTGGAGAGACGCCATGCTCCATGTAGTATAAAGACCTCTTCTATATTTTTCTAAAAAGAACAGAGTCATTTGGTCTCGTATAGAAGGCTAAAGTTTTCTGCCTCTTCCCATACTCCCCTTTTCCAGTGGCAATCAAAATTCGTTGTCAGTTGTCCCTGCCACCTTTATTTCTGTCTTCTTTTACTTACAATTCTTTATTTGATTAACTTGTTCTCGTCCTGATATAGCTGAAATATTGCTCACTTGACGTTAAACTCTAACTAATCAATCAATCAATCAATCAATCAATCAATCAGTCAAATGTATAAGTAGTCCTGACTCGATTATTCTAGTGTATTCTAGATAAAGCATAGTTTGACCATAACCTCTGAAACTATATAGATGCCATCTGAATCAAACCTCACATTGAAGTCTTTCCGTCAACGCCAAACAAGGTTACACATAAGACTCTCTGTCAAAAATATTGTAGTCATCACCATTGATAGTGTACTGACGCAATTTGAAGCATAGAATGTATTGATAATGCTGAAGCAATTTTAAGCATAGAAAGTATGAAGATATCTCCTCTAAAACTATGAAAGCAAATTGAACCAAAGTATACATGAACGATGTATAGATTTCTCTATGATCTGACAACATGTAAATATTGTCAACAGCACTGGGCATGATTAAAGTCTGGCTCACTTCCTTTAGATAATCGAAATCTTACGATTTCAGCTTTATTTGTACACTAATCTTTATCATATTTGGTATGTAAATCAGGAATGACCATACATAACTGAAAAATGTTGAATTCTCCGTTTAGGGCATGCACAAAAGTCTGCAGTCATATGCATTTTCACAATATTTTTCAAACAGGTGAAAATTTCTAAGTGGTGGATTGTCCTATTTTAAGGGTGTCCAAGTAACTTGATGAAATAGATGAACCGAGTTGACCTATCTAATAATGGCAAGGTGTACTCGTCCAGGGTTATAAATTAATCTACGGACTTTTTGTTTGTAAACAAGAATTAGAAAGTAGCAGTACATTAACAATTTCTTTCAAATATTTCTTTTGCGTTTAATGCATGCATATTTCAATTACATATTGGGGTATTTTGTTGAATTATTTTCTTTAGTATGGGTATGTTTTTTCTTGAATTAAAAAGGGGGAAGAAGCACATGGTAAAAGTCAAAGTGAGACTTGTTTATCATCTGACTTCATATAATACCTGCCAATACCTATTTCACAATGGTCCAGTCTTGTCGATAATTGTGCGCCGAAAATATTATCCCTTTAAAAGCATAGAGCATTTTTAAAAAGTATTTTTTCTATCCATTTGTATAGGAAATCATCAAACTAAAAGTAGTTCTAGAAATGTACAATATTTTTATACAACCATGCAAAATCCGGTGCCGAAATATGCAATATTAAAGTCAACAGAAGAGAATTTCCATTATCTAAAGGAAGTGAAACAGACTTTAGTAGACATTTCACGAAGGACTGTGAACACCGATGTTGACAAAATATGGGTCATCTTAAGAGTTTTTTTCATCAGAAAGTAATTATGAATATAATGAACATCATAACATTTACAATCTTCTGTATTTTTATTGTTTTCACAACTGAGAAGAACATTTAGATACGTCACAAATATTTTACCCCAATTAAGCACACACTGTTTCACTTTTTATTTGATTTATAATGACCGCCAAGTCGAATTGATCGTATACTTTAAAATATTAAAAGCAATAGGAAGCATTAGTGATATGGCTAAAACACATGAATGTACTTATTTCCATAATGACTTCAGCTATTTTATTTTGCTCAGTTTTTCATAGGGTTGGATGATTACAAAAAATATATAATCATCAAAATAGTGTCAAGGATTTGAAGTTTAGGGAGGGGAAGGGGTAATAAAAACAATCCTCGTACGTAGCTTTGCTGGAATTTTTAGGCAAACATTCGGCAAACCAACATTTTACCCTAAAACTATATTTTTCAGTTTTTAGGGACATACGCCCTCTTGCCACTCCATGAATCCGTGCCTGATCATGAAACTTTTACTCACCAAGACGAGAAATCTATGTATGTAAATATTGTGATGGGATATGAATTTGTTGATTAAATCTAATATATTTAGACGAAGTACAACAATGAAAGCATTGTCTGGTCAGTTTACTGTGTATTTTCAAAGGCTGTTTAACCTGCATTTACTCCGTACTCTCTTATCTCTTATTTTTGCCTCTTTTTTAGCTTTATTTTTACTTGTCTAAAATATACGTGAATAAACTGTATACAAGAATTCAGCTTTTTTGCTTCAACATTCAACTTTGAGATAATTGTTACAAACAATGTAGCTTAAATGCACACACATACGATATTTGAATGAACAAAACATAACTTATTCATATATTTGTTGTCAAATGTTCAATACCATATTTATTTATTTATTTATTTATTTAATACAAGACACATATGTTTGTCTTCAATGCTGTCACAAAAGGTTGAATTACTCCGCGACTACGTAGAAGCTATGTTTTTTTTTTCTGTGTTTGTTTGTTTGTTTTTTTTTTGTAATAAATTTGTTTGATGACTATGTTTGTTGTCGATCCTGCATCCATAAATAATCGGCTAAAAAAGATATGGATATGGATGTAGCTTTACTCGACATTTAGCAATGATTTCCGCTCAAACCGGTGGTAGGAGCCGTCTTGAATTTACTATGAGGTATGAGTAAAGCTCATTGTTGAAGGCCTCATGGTGACTTCATGATGAAGAAGAAGAATAAAAGCGTGTTCCATTGCTAAGTTTTGCCATGTATTTGAAGAGACTTTGTCTCATTTGCATTCGTTCCATATTCCTTTATTATTAATTCCGTTATGGTAATTATTTTTTTTCTAGCTAAGTCAATCACTGATCTTTGGTTTGTGGTTTAAATCTCTCTCTGGGAGGCCATCGAACACTTCCGTAGCAGCAACGTTTTCGCGTTTTCTCCTTTCATTTTCTGTAGAACGAAAATGCAAAAATGTGAAATCGAAAAGGTGACAACGCGAAAATGAAAACATCAAAGCGGGAAATTAGTTTCACTTTATGATTTCGCGTTTTCGCTTTTGCCTTCAGGATTTCGCGTTTTTGCATTTGTGTGTGTGTGTTTTTTCTTTATTCTTTTGCAATTTCGTGTTTTCCCCATTTTTATCTCGGAAGTTTATACCTATCGCAGTCGTCATATTTAAACAAAAATGTATCTCAAACTGGAAAAAAAAAACGCGTTATGTTGTGACAAAATTCGATGAATTCATGAACTGTATTAATTTTCGGATGTCAAAATACATCCTGTTTAAACACCATTAGTAAATAAACAGATAAACAAAAACTGCAACATACGTCGGTAATACACATAATTAAACATAATTTTGTCAGTTTTGTCAGATTATCGAGTGGAGCATTCGACTGGTGAACGTTCCTGGAACTCATTCATAGGCAAAGCAAATCTAGTGGATTTTTTTTTCTTTTTTTGCAGCATTAGTAAGCAGACGCTGGCAATCCGTTCAATAAATTACATATAATAACACAAAATTGTTTACATATATATTTTATTGTGTGATTTTCCATGTTTTTCGCTATCGTAGTCGGGTGTAGACACGGGTGTAGACAGTCATTATCGATTTTCGTGAAATGTCTATTTAGAGAGCCCCCTTTGGAAAATTAGATGTGACTGTTTAATAAAACAACGGCAGTAGAAGTGATGATTACAAAAAACCAAAGTCCAAAGACATGGCGAAAACGGCAATTATTGTTTATTTTAGCCAGTTGTAAGTTAAGTCGTTGCGATAATACTAAAAATAAGCAATCTTAGGTCATAGTTATATTATATACATTTTCTTTTGCTTTAGTCTGCAAATAGATATTCATACTTTACAAATACTAATTAAAATTAAATAAATATGAATTATTCCATCGTATTCTTCTTCATTGAACACTGGCAAATAAACTTCTCTCAAAACAGGAGAAAATGGCATATAAATGATAGATAAACTTATCTAAAAAAATCAGTAACCTGGTACTGTAAATTACAAAAATATTTTCATTAAAAATTATTCTAGGCATATGTATACATAAATAATTTTTTATTCGGAAAATTACGTTAAGATGTAAAAGGCTTTATATTTTAGAAATAATAATTGTAAAAAAATAACAATAATAAATAAATAAAATCATAAATAAATAAAATGAAAAAGTAAACAAAAATGGAAAAAAATAATGAATTAATAAAAGCAACAACAAAAAAGTACAATTTTCGATTTTGTTCAACAAAACGTTTTACTGAACTGAATACTACACGTAAAATAAATGATAAGTTGTCATATATAATGATGCGAATTTTTCATTTCGTTAATACAAATTTCGATTTTTAATAAACAATCATTGATAGTACAACTCTTGCGATCTTTGTGATCCTTGATCGCAAGGGTTGTGATCCTTGATCGCAATGTTTGTGATCCTCGATCGCAACGGCTGTGACCCCTGATCGCAACGCCTGTGATCCTTTAATTGTATCCCGTGCGATCATTGATCACAATCCTTGCGATCAATGATTACAACACCTGCGATCAAGGATAACAACTCCCGCGATCAATGATCGGAAACCTTGTGATCATGCGGTCATTGATCGCATTCCTGGATTGCAATCAATGATCATAACTTTTTTCTGTGATCCTTTTGTGATCCCTTAGTGATCCTTTTGCAGTCAAATTGCCAGGTTGAACATTCCTGGTACTGTAGCAAATGGCATCATAATACAGATAGAATTGTATTTCTTCGAAAAATTAACGGCATATCATGCATATGAAGATCAATTTATGACACTTATTTGTGTCGAAAGTTGTTAACTTTGCAAAATTATTTTAAAATAACTACAAAAAAAAAAAAAACGATTTTTCGATTTTCGGATATTGTAGCTTAAATGTTATTTGTTATAACTGCTTTAAAATTGTGTATATAATTGTTATGGTTATTCACAATTTCATTTTAAACTTTGACAATTTTACATTATTTTAAACGGGGCTAATCGACCGGAACTCATCAGTTCACTAACGAACCTAGCGGCGGACACGGTAACTACAGATAGTGCAACAGTCCCATTTATTATACCCTGCTTTAGCTGGGATATCTAGTGATTATGGCGTCCGTCCGTAATAGGACTACACAGTGTGGCGACAACTCTTCCTAGACCACATGGTGAAATTCAGTGAAAGCTTTGCAGAATGTTCAGTTCATATTGCCATTGTGCACCATCTAATTAAAATTTGGTTTGATTTATAAATTTTGTTGGTTTTTTTTTTAATTTCTGAAATCAGATGGGAAGCGGAGGATATATTAGTGAGATCAGCTCACACTTTTTCTAGTTATTAATTGCCACTGCTTGAATAAGTGCTAAACCTTGCAGCTTACACTCTCTTGGTGCACAGTGCAATAATTACTTTTGGCGCATCTGAAAATAATTTTGAAAACAGTTAAAACATTGTATTTTGAAGGGGTGTATGCGCCCGGTTTAACAGCCAAAGAATAAAAATATTTTGTATTGAGTTACAAGTATACATGTACCTGTAATTTTAACACATCTTCATGAATTGTATACGTGAAAATGTTGAAGGATTTTTCAATAAAAAAATAGTCAAACATTTTTCGCCTCAGCCCCATCGACAGTTTTCCTATTTTCTGGATTTACAACCCTTTCTAACATCCTGCATCTGCCCCAGTACAGTTTATCTTCAAAACTAAAACTTCCTTCATTTATTATCATACTTGAACAAAAATGTTCTAAGCGGACGGACGGAACATACGTGTAATACCCTAATTTTTTTCGAAGCAGTCCGTAAAAAGAAATACAAAATAGAATTGTATACACTACAAATACATGTACAAATTACAAATTACCAAAAACACAAGACTTTGCAGTCTTTGCACCATACACTCTGACCAGAGAAGCAATACCGATTGATTTATGGATAATTTAGAATTTTACGTCTTCAGGCCGAGAACAAGTTAATCTGGTCAAATATTTTATATGCGAAAAGGAATAAGGTGGAAGGAATTTGATTGTTACTGAAAAGGGGAGAAATTGACCCTTTCCTTAAATTGGTAAAGAACGTATTTTCTTTAAGCGATGATAATTTGACCCCTGTTTATACATATATATATATATTTTTTAAATTGTTTCTCTGAATTATTAGCATATGTAAAGAGGGGGGGGGGGGTTAAAATTCAAAGGTAGGTCAATATACCATACTGAGGGAATCGGGACGCATTGGCTGTAATATTCTGCGGGCCAATTTATTGCAGATGGAATCTACCACTTTCCCCTTAAGTTACTATAATTTAATAAATGGTTTTCAATTATGCGGAAATGTTCTTAAGTATGTTCACAGCAAATATATAAAGGAAAGGTCTTTAAATATTATATGTTATTAGGGGGGATATTCACAGGAGATGCAGGGTCATATTCCCTGTCTGTGTTTTATATTCCCTGAGCCGCCAGGCGAAAGGGGATATAGGGTACAGACAGTGAATATGAACCAGTATCCTCTGTGAAGCCCGAATAACAATAATAATCTGCCAGAAGTGCAGTAATTTTTCTTTTGAAAGTGTTTAAAAATTGTGACTTTGCTACCAAGGGGATGCGGTCTCATATCCCCTGTCAAGGTAGCCAATCGGATTGCAGGATTTACCTGGATATTTCTCTTCAGCAGAATTAATACATGTACTGAGAAATTTCTGTGAAAGTTTTATTTCCCTGGGGTTCCAATTTTCGTAGACTTCGTGCTTCGTCAGAACCACGAAATTAAATTCCCAATGACATGCATTTTTTCCCTAGAGTTAAAACGCAAAAAACTCGAAACCACGAATTTAGGTACCCACGAAATGAAAACCACCAAAATTGATGTCCACGAATAAAAGTACTTCCACAGTCCACGAATAAAAGTACTTCCACAGTAATACTGTTCGTTCATTGTAAAAATTTATATCTTTCCGGTACATAATAGGAAACTTAAAAGTCACAATGGCTAATAAAAACTGGCCACAATCAAGTTTAGAAAGAGGAGGTGTAAAATCCTAGAAAAACTAAAAATATATGGTTTTCTCAGTAAATTAATTCTGGATTTGTAATACCTTGGAGTTGAAGGCAGTTTGGTGTGGTTAAGTGTTAGGGTCGGATGTATAGATATATGGGTATCGCAGCTTCAGTGCAATATGGACAAAAATTCCGAGGAAGATATGGGCGTAGGGATATCCATATCTGGTATCAAATCTTGAAAATAAAATGCTGAAGACCTCATGGTGACTTTGTAATGAAGAACAAGAATAAAAATTGTGTTGAATTGCAGACAATCCTATTTTGTGTTTGTATTTGAAGGTGCATGTGTCTGTCCAGTGTAAATTTAATTCATATCCCTTTATTTCTTCATTTACGACAGAGTTTGTCACACCTGTAGAGCCAGTAAAACGACCCTTAATTCTTTCTTGATATGTATTATCCCAATATGTCTTCAGATATTGGATGATGTCTCTCATATAAAAGCACTACACACATGTCAAATTTTGGCTTCATTTTTGAAAAATCGAACTATTAGTCTTACCTTGCGTATATGATAATGCCCCTATCTCAAGATTTTTGTCCAACTTTCTTATAATCAACATTATGTGTGCCCTGTTGTCAAAAAGTCCCTGTGAGGGATCTAATGAAATAATGAAGCTAACCAAAAGTTTCCTCCTGCAAATGTGGGTTTTTCTCAGATAAATCTGGCTTTGCTTTAAATAACCCTGGTTTATCTCAAGAAACCTATGGTTTCCTGAACTTAGACCTAGTTTCTTGTAGCAACTAGTAGTTTTCGTTTATTACATACAACACTAAGGATCCATGAATTTCTGATTCTAAATCTAAGTTTCCTCAGGCGAAAGGGGTTTCAGACTTCGATTAAATTTTCTCGTAGGAAATACATGGTAGACGTATAAAAAATATGAACAGTTTTCACTGTAATATGCTTGTTTGCCCATTTTATATGTGTGGTTTGTATTCATACATTGTAATTGTGTCTATTCTGCTGAAGTGAAATATCCAGGTTGTCCTGCAATTTTATTGGTTAACTTGACATGGGATATCAGACCGTATCCCCGTTGTAGTAAACATTACAATTTTTAAACGCCTTTAACGGAAAATTGTAGCACTTTTAGCAGAATATACAAGTTATTCGGGCTTCACAGGGTACGGATTCATATTCACCTTCTTTGTTCTATATCCCCTTCGCCTAACGGCTCAAGGAATATAAAACACAGAAAGGCAATATGAACCCGTATTCCCTGTAAAGATTCCTGAATAACATATAATATTGGATCAGCCTTTCCAATAAAATACTAATAAAATTTGGAAACAGGGGAGCTTGTATCGAAAAATACATCTTCTTTGTCTTAAGATGTTGTATTTGGTAATTTTTATCTTTTAATTTATACTTTGAAAATACGCTGCATGTTAACTTTTAACTCAAATGATATGAGACATTTATAAAGACTAAAAAATCAAAACAAAACGAAAAAATATCGAAGACAATGTTTAGTATTGACGCAAACCATTTTGTCCATCGAGGCACCGTTTGAGAAGTTTGGCACAAAATATTATCAAACTATGTATATAACATGGTATTGGTATTCAGTTTTTTTTATAATTTTTATTTGCATTTGATTGTCAAGTTCAGGCGCAGTTCCAATTAATTTGAAAAAAAGGGGTAAATTTCGCTAAATTTTTTGGGGGCATTTACTAGTAATACATCATGATATTTATTAAACAATATATGATTGTCCATCAAAGGGGGCTTTCACCCCCCCCCCTTTTTTTTGGATCCGCCAATGAGTTTCTTCAATTTTAATCAGTAAACCCATAGAATGTGATCAGCATACAATGTATTTCATATGAAAAATTGAAAATTTAAATGCCGTCTTAAGACCCTTTTTACATTAGGAAACTTGGGTTAAGCCTCAGAAAGTCATAGACCCTAAGCGTTCTAAATAAATATAGAGGAAATCTACTATTTGCTACAGCAACTTAGAGTTAACGGGCAGGAAAACCGGGATTCTCTGACTTAAATCAGGTTTCTCATATTAAAACCAGATTTGCTAGTGTAAACATGGGTTAAGACTTAGAAGCTCATTGGTTGCTGACCTTTATTTATATGTCTACTTGGAAACCCACATTTGTCTCAGGAAACTGAAGATTAGTCTAGGAAATCTAGGTTTTCTGACACCTGACAGCAAATCCAAGTGCTGATCATGATAAATAGGTTTATCTGAACTTGCATTTGAAGGAGGAGATCTGGCTTTAGCTTTAGAAAATATTCGAATGCCAGGCTAGTATATGTACACTTCGCAGAAACTCACATTTGCTGTAGGAAACTGGAATTCAGACCAGAAAACTCGACACCTAGTTCTCCATACAGCAAGTCAGGGTTTTGCTGGGAAAAAAACAATTTTCTCTGAATTTTGGGCGATTTCTCTTGCCATTAATAACTTTTCATTGTACTATCTTTATAGTGTGTATAGCAACAATTGACCAAGATGGGGTACAAATTTTGTTGAAAATATTCATTCATTCTGAAGTAATCAATAAATGATGCTGCAGGGGTTTGCTTATCTTAAAATAAGTGAAGTTCAATTTGAACATACTCTAGTGCTTCATTGTAAAAATCTTCTATTAAGTAAGCCATTCTAACATAGTGAAGTTTACTCTTATCAAAGAAATCGTCCACTCTTTAATTTTGTAGCATGTCAATAAAATGGCTTTAGATTTGACTAATAAAATATTTCTTATTGTTAGTTTCCGTCTTATAAATTATCATGCTTCATTTTATCAAACATTAAATGTGATATGAAGGATACGGTAAATCTCCAAGATGCTAACTATTCATTCTTAACAGGAAACACAAATATTTGACAATGACATAAACGGATATTTGACCAGTATCCAGCAGAGATATTGAACATTCAATTGTTGCGCTTTTGTTGCATAAATATGCAAACGCGCATGTGTGTGTTTTTGAAAATGAAAACTTCTCACAAACCCCTTTACCTTATTCGAAAAAGTTTCTCAGATATCCAAATTCATCCGTGAAATTATGGCTCTACACAAAGGATATATGCATGTTATAAAAAATCACCATAAACACATACTGACAATATTCTGATTATGTTAAAACGAGTTTGTGCTTATTTTCGTCCCTTTTCCTAATTCTTTTTAATAACCATAAAAAAGACAAAAAGGTCACAATTTCCTCAGTTGTTATGGGGTTAAGATGTTTGATCCAAATTTTCGACTGAGTGATGTTTAACGCAACATTCGGTATTAATTCAGCTTCTTCGTAGACGGTTGGTAATATTACTTGGATCTAGAACAGTCATATATAAAACTGTATAGCTAGGTACAAATAAAACATATTTATAAAAAATGAAATCATATAATAAACAGAAAAGATTTGGCGATGTTTTGTTGAAGGGGAATCTTTGATTTTCTGGGAATACGGAAATATCAATAGTAATGAAATTTAAAAAGCAAATCAAAATATCGTGATTTTTTTTTTTTTTGGAACTACCCGTTTCGTATTCTTTTCAATGTAATCTTCGTCCTTGCATGACGCTATCGAAACAGCTGATTGCATACAGCGGGAAATATTTTATAATGTTTTTCTTATCTTTTTCCCTCAGTTCGAATGCCCTTTCAATAAAAGACTCAACACTGAGTCAAATATGAATATACTAAGTATTAACCCCTCGTCTGGACTGCAGGCTTAAGTCTTGTATAGGGGTTTTAGGAATATTGATTGGTTGTCATTTTAGGGATATGGATAATTTTGCCTTTTTATTTTAAGAATATGGGTTATTGATTTCGTTTTGGAATTATGGTTTATATATTAAATACACTATTTATTTGGATAATAATTTCTTAGAATCTAAAAAAATATTTTAGGCTAATTTAGGGATAATGGAGAACATTTTACATGGAATATTGGCTTGAAATGCTTTTCGGAGTATTAGCGGATATGGTTTAAAGGATGCAGGATTATGCATTAGAAATATAAAGGGATATGGATTATTGATAATCCCCAAGGCTCATACTTCAAAGACTATTGTTCGGGTACAAGTTTTGTTGTTAAAATATATTGTTGTGTCTATATCAAATGTAAAAATCAATTATGATGGGACCTATAGAAATAATGTGTAAAGAGAAAATGTTTTACATACAATTCCATTTTTTTAATAAAATCTTGACTGGATGTCCCGTGTAAGGGAGATAACCAATAGAGAGTGAAAAAGAAATAAAGCAACTTATGACTGCCACAGTTATCTTCCGTGTAGTCCACATCACAAGAGAACATGCAGTAATTAAAAATGATGTTTTCTCGTCGCTGTTAAATTTTATTTAAAAAAAATCCCAGACTGGTTGAAAATTCGAGGTAGAAGATTCAAGCTAAACATTAATATGTAAGAATGGTCTTGTCGTGTACATTTATCATGCAATTTGAGGTTGTAACACGTACACAGTTTATCATAAAAGTATCGAAATTCTGCATGATGATAAGGAACTGTTTCATGATGTTATCATGTCCTTGATGTTATACAGAGATGGGCAGTGGTAGTGATCGATAAAAAATATCTTTTGTAAATATTCAATATAATTTTCTTTTAATTTATTGTATATTTGAAGTTTTTGGATTGAATACAATCTGGTCCCGTGTCATCGAAGATATCTTAGGACTAAGATATGTCTTAAGACCATCTTATGATAAATCTTAGTCCTAAGTGGGTTCATCTAACATCTCCTAAGTTAGGATACATCTCAAAATTCATCTTAAGTTTAGGACACCTGTTTAGGTGTCTTAAGTCGATCTCAACTTACAAAATCGGTTAAATTCCTTGTTCTTCTCAACGAAAATGTAACTACATTTGTTGTTAACAATAAAATGTACCTTTTTTTCAATTTTACAATACAAATGAGCTACATTTAATGATTTTCACTCATCATCATGATCATGTAACAATAGCGAACAGGATTTTCTTTTGTCGTTGTTGGTTACATTGAACATTGAGAGTTTAAAAACATCTCACTTGTTGATTTCTCCTTATAAGGATTCCGATTTCAGTGAAAACTATCAGATTTAAGTGTTTTAAACCAAAATCAAAAAACACAAATATCTTTCATAATTTTCCTTTTTTATGGATCATTAGAATGCAACTTCATTTTAATAAAACTAGCTGCAATTAATTGTTTAATTTTCACATTTGATATAATTATTTTCTAAAATATTTTTGAAATGATTTCTTTCCGTTCATGGCAATAGTATGCCACTAAAAGTCCGTTTTCCTAATATAATCAATGATAAAAACAGGACTTAAGACCAAAATGAGGACATCTTTACTAAGATGGTCTTATGACAGCTTCGGTTTACACCCTAAGATACGTCATAAGACAGTCCAAAGATGGTCCTAATTTTCATCCTAAGATATGTCTTAGGACAAATCTAAGGATACTTTTGATGACACGGCCCCGTATTTAAATTCTAGTTTTTAACAAAAATACTGCATTTAAACGAAATAAATCACAAATTTCAGGATATATTATTGTTTTAATAAATCACATATTTAATAACCAATAAATTTGAATTAAATGTTTATAAATTACATATTTAAAACTAACATTATTCCTCCAATAAATTATAAGTTTAACAGATATTAAATTAAAATCAAATGTCAAGAAACTCAAAATTTAAGAAATTATTATTCCTCAAATAAATTACAGAAATAATCACCAGTAAATTTGGATTAGATGTCTATAAATTACAGATTTAAAAACATATTATTTTATTCTGAAAGTTCAAATTTAACTACGATTAAATCTAAATTAAAGGCATCCAAATTTAAAGTTTAACGTAAAAATTAAATTTGACTAAAAATTGAAATTAATATTGAGTAAAATCAAACATAAAAATTTTCAACTAGAAATTTAATTTTTTATGAAATTATTTAAACGCATCATTTCATGCAGTGTTGGTTAAATGGGCATGTTCTAATTAAATCTTTTTTTGAAAAATAGAAATACACTTGGAGCCTGCATCGTGACCGTTTCCACCGGCATATCCAGCATTCAAAAAAAAAACGGGGGGAGGGGGGGGGGGGGGNGGGGGGGGTCGATGGGACTCGAAGAAAAAAAAAGAAATGTTCCAGTCAATTTTAGGCCATTCTTGTCAATTTTCATTGAAATTCTGCATGAAATTTATAAACATTTCAAGAAAAAGGGAGAGTGTTCCTACCCCAAAAAACCCTCCCATGGATCCAGTAATGATTTCCAGAGAAAAAGGGGATAGGAGTGGTGGAAAACCCATGTGCAAGGTCTTAAAAAACTATGTTACAAATGCTTGAAAAATAGCTAGATACAGAGAATTGTTGATTTTCCAAATTGAATTTTTCTATTTTTTTCTATTTTTTCTTTATTTGTCTGTTGAGACTCGGAAACAAAAAATAACCCCAAAAACAAAAGAGGAACATTGAATTTATTATAGTACCCGAGATTATTGTTATCAAGAAATATTCTTCAAGTGACGAAAAACTCGTTAAGTCATGAACTTGCTGAGCCCATGAGTGAGTAATAGAGTCAAGGGAGAGATCAATGATATTTTTTATAATCAATGTTTCATATTAGTTTTGCTTTTTATTACACTGTATGTATAGGTTTTTAAAAAAAGATTTTTTTAATATAACTGTGCCAACTGTAATGTGAATTATTTTTTCATTTCAGTGCACCAAGACGTTTACAGCAATGATATGGATTGTCACTTGTTAGGGTAACTAGGAAGACCTTAAATAATATATTTGTTTTCCAAAACATCCAAACCCTAATATGTATATTGAAACAAATCCATGGCAACAAACCACACTAAAATTCCAATTAGAAAATTTTGTTTTCATACTTTGAAAAGTTGTCAATTTGGCCCTTATCTGAAATGGTTAGAGGTATTCAAAACCACTGACACACTACAAAAAGCTTAAAACGAGAGGACACGAGAGGAAACCAAAGAAAAAATACATCAAACTATGACAAAAAATAGTAAAAAATGAATATATAAAAAATTATGGCCACGTTGATCCCTTATACTATATGTACAACTACTTCAAATCCGTTGATATGCTACTAGTACCATGTTTTCAGAGGAGCAGATTTTTTTTTATAGTGAGCTACATCTTGCAACGACAGACGAAGTGACACAAAATAATGGCAAAAGCTAACCCTGACATAACCAGCTTAGCTAACCTGTAATAAGTGATCATTTGCTCAAAATTGAAAAGGTCATAATTATAGAACTCCAAGAGAACAGCATTTGAGTAAAACATGCAATACAAATGAAGATGAAAAACAGCTTTTTGTGTTTTGTAAGAGAAACATTTTTTTTTTATTACAAACATTTTATAAAATATAAAAGACGATGATCCAATTTTTTTTTTAACTTGACAGACTAACAGATAATTACTAACATATTAAATCCAGCTACCTCCAAAAACAGTAATAAAGAGCTATGCCGACCGCAGCATGACGAACACTGAAATTTGAACAAGTGTAATTCAAAATGAATGAGGAAACAGTAAACAGCTTGATACAGTAATTAAATGGACACAATGAAGAGCTAGACCCAGTAATTAGCTACTCACAAACTAAGGAAAATAAAAATTTAGATTTATTATTTCTTAAAGAAAGCATATACCAAGAGGAAGCCAAAGAAAAAAAAATCCCATCGAAATCCGATAAAAAATACAGATTTTACATATAAACAAAATGCAATTGCCCCTTTGACCCCTTGTAGCTCGGAAACGGTAAGAACTACACCAACTCCCTCGGCATAACACTGAAAGCTCATATAAAGAGAAATCCAAAGAAAAAAATCCCATCGAAATCTGATGAAAAATAAGATTTCACAAATTTAGAAAATTGCAATTCTGGCCCCTTTGACCCCTTGTAAACCAAATCGCTTGACATACTACTGAAAGCTAATATCAAGAGGAATTCCAAGAAAACAATCCCATCGAAATCCGACGAACATGATGAAAAATAAAAAAAAATTGGTAATCTTCAAATTTGCAATTTTGTCCTCATTCGACCCCTCATAGCTTGGAAAAGAAACAAGTTGTCAAGAATCTGGTGGTGCAGCTCTATGTTTAATTTTAAAGAAATCCATTGCAAAATCCGCATCAAAATCGGACTAAAAATTAAAACAATGACATTTTGTGTGGAGATTCGCATTTTTGGGCTCCATTTATCTCATGAATGGTGTATGCCACAAAAAATCCGTTGACATACTACTGATAGGAAATTTAATAAGGAAGACACTGAAAGAAACCCCATCAAAATCCAATACATAATAAATATTCTTCAGCCAAAATTTTCTCTTTTTGGTCCTTTTTTTAAAATTGGTAGGGGCTAAAATATCTTAAACCCACTTCAGCCTTCCTTTTGTGCTAAGGAACACTGCGTTAAAATTTCATAAGGATTGGTCAACTCGAACATAAGTTATTGGCCCTAAACAAAAGTGTCCACAGACGACGACGATAGCGCCATACCATTATATGACCTCAATTTATTTGCGGTTGTATAAAAAATATAGGTTCCTTTTCAAAGCAGCCAATAAAACAGAGGTCAGAGGACTTAGGTTAATTAACTTGTTGATGTGTTTAAATTAACTTGTTGATGTCTTTAAACTAACTCGTTGATGTGTTTAATGTTTGTTATACATGCTTATTTGTTGTTTATCACAAACATTTAATGTTGTTATGACAATAAAGAATTTGAATTTGTACTTAATCTTCATACATCACATACATCATATACATGTAGGGTCGTTTAAGGGACGAACATTTGATT
>MJUU01034759.1:70099-80624 GCA_002080025.1 Modiolus philippinarum
GGGGGGATTTAATCTTGGTGTAATTGAAAATTAACATTTTAATCGTACTTGTCATGACCATATATAATTAAATTTTGATTTGAAGAGTGTAATTTATTTGTTGCAAGTGGAAATAAGTAATTTGACATGATATTTTGCAAAAATGAATACTTCTTTCGAGATGTTAATGAAAATAAATAATTTTTCTAGGCAAAATCGCCAAAGCCCTCCCCTGAAAATCAAATAGTCGTCTCCTTCATATAAAATCTTTACTGCATGCATACATCGAAACTGTCGTTGTCGGAAAGGCCCACTATTTTGATTCTGCAACTCTGGGCAAAAGTTAAATTAAGATAAAAGTGTGGTTTCAAAGTCCATGCAAACAGGAAGTGGAAATTTGCTTACACAATACAATCATCATTTCCAAGCTTCAGACAAAATTTCAAATCAGTCCCCCAAGGACAAGCCAAGAAATCAGTGAGAAAATTCAATATGGTTAAAAAAATCAAACTATTGGCAAACAGGAATTGGATGCCTGACAAAGTTGAAAATCGCTTACACAATACCATTCAACATTCACAAGCTTCAGACTAAATTTCAAATCATTCCCTCAAATACAAGCTAAGAAATATATGGAATAAAAATTTGGTTTCTGGTTAAAAAATCAAAGTATCGGCATACAGGGAATGGATGCCTGACAAAGTTGAAAATCGCTTACACAATACAATCATTTCCAAGCTTAAGACCAAATTTCAAACGATTCTTACTAATAGAAGCCAACGTAAATTGAAAAAAAAATGTTGAGAGACAGACGGACAAAGTGAAAACTATAGGGCATCCCTATCTAGATGCGGGGTCCTAACTAGTATAGTAAACTGAGAAATCCTTGACGGCAAATTTCAGACACAAATACAGACAAATGTTAAGCTTAACGCCAAATGCATATGGTTTAAAATTGGGCATTTTAATAACTGAAATGAAAGTTAATGTATACATGATATACTGTACATGATTTCATACAAGATAGTATGTGACATAACAGAGGGCAATACATAACGGTAAGACCACTAGATCATCTAGGCTATAGCTTTCGATAACCTAGTTATTCCTCCTCGTAGGAAATCTAGAGTTGTAACATGGTACACGATAAACATTTAGTGGGTAGGAAATATAAAAGGTATAGGGTGAAATATAGGGTTAAGCTGAAATATCTACATATAAAAATATTTCAACCATCTGAAAATCTACTTGAAAACTTGATAATGCGGCTGACGAATTGGATATTTTAACATATTGACTTTGCAAAAGATACCCTACTTAAAATGCAGGTACATATAGCCGAAATTAAAGTTAATGTATACATGATATACTGTAAATAATCTCATACAAGGTAGTATGAGACATAGCTGAGGGCAACAAAAAAAAAAAGAACGGTTAAGCTGAAAGGTATATAGATAATATAGATAATAGTGTTGCACACAGCTCTATATAGTATGAATGATAATGTGTTGGTAAGGTGAGCTGCAAAGGAACAATATATGATATATGAAATATGAATGCCAACAGTGATAAAAATCATCTTTTTAAACCTGTTAACATCGGAAAATCCAGTCTATGGCAATACCGCCTGCACTATGTCAAGCGTCGTAGACCACTATACCACCCAGGCTATATAAAAATATAGCTTTCGGTAACCTAGTTACTCCTCCTCTCAGGAAATCTAGAGTGGTAGCATAGTGCACGATGAACATTTAGTGGGAGGAAATAGATAGAAGAAGGATAGGGTTGCAACATATAAGATACATAGGGTAGAAATATAGGGTTAAGCTGAAATATCTACATATAACAATATTCCAATCTGAAAATCTACTGGAAAACTAGATAATGCAGCTGACGAATTGTATATCTGAACATATTGACTTTGCAAAACAAATCTCTTTAGTTTCTCAAGTGGAACACTGATACCCTACTCAAAATGCATTTACAGCATGTACATGATGTGGCCATCAAGTGGGACATTTGATTCTATTCAAGATATCCATTTCAGGAAAAATGTCATGATGGATACTTCATTAACCATTCTTAGTTACAATTTGTCCAAATTGACGGATGGACAATTACACGATGCCTTACTCAGAGCATGTTGCCAAGTATATATGACATCATTCATACATGTACTTTTTTCCCTCTTGTAGTTAGGGTCCCCTCTCTTTGCATGCCAAAAAAGCATAAAATTAAATCTGTTGATAACGGAAAAGCTTTAATGATGAAGATTTAAACAACCAGATGTAAATTGTGGTTGAAGTTGAAAATGTAACATTCAAAAGAATTCGTCATAATTTATTCCTAATCAGAGTTGACCACATGTATCTCCCGAGACAACCTGTAGTATGGAAATTTCCTCCATGTTTGTCTTAATTAGTATGCTATTATGTCATTAAATTGCACTTTCATGTAATGTATTGCTTCGCAATATATTAAACTTCGTGAATTCGTGCATGCTTTCCACCAATTGCACTCACTACTGAAGGTAAGTTTTGTTGAGCTGATTTATCGCACAGTAAATTGCAATGAATATCATATACATGAAATTTTAGAATTTACTGACTTCAGTTTTTTTTTATTATCCTTCATTTAATGCAAATTCTATAGCTGCACAATGAGAAGGTGTGATTGGATGCTGCTGTACAATGTAACTATCACACTAAACTGTAAAACTACATGATGTCTTAACAGGTACTAAATTGAATTATTTTCTGTCCATATATGCATGAAATGAAGTGTATAAATGCATAAAATATTACGTCTGGAAGCTAGAGGATGACCTCTTATTTAATGTGCAATTTGAATATGTTGTTGATATCAAATTTTCCCGTTATCATGTTTACATGAATTTCTTTCAGAAGAAATCTTGGAAAAGAACATTCCTCACAACAATTTTCCGAAGCAGACAATCAGCAGGACATCTATTATCAGCTCAGTTTTCCTGAAATTAAACAATATAGTCATGAAAGAAGAAATGTAATACAGCTAAATCAGAAATTGATGTGGCCGCCAGTCATTCTAATGAAATAAGTTTGTATAACACTAAATATGCTAAATTTGTGACGGTTAATTTTGGGTCAGTGACTAAAGCCATAATTAGCAGGACAGTATGTACTACCCAAGACCAAGTTAACCAACATACCAAATATCACTGATCTACCATTAATACATCATGAACTTGAAATACTGTGAGCATAGCTCGCTAAATGATACCCCCGCTTACCTACGTAAGCTACTTGGATGACAGTGTTCAAGTTAAGCTATTGGAAATCTCCCAAAAAATATTAGATGAAAATCTTAATTAGGAGGGTCACTATAACCTTACTTGATAAAGAATATCTGAATGTTTTTATTAAATTCCATTCAATTGGTTTAGATTGACTTGCAGATTGCATACATGTACCAATATCGTCCTCCCAGATGATAATGCATGTTTAAGTCTATGTATGTTTTTGATTCTTCAGCCATACATGATGGAGTATCCTTGAATAGTGTCCTTTTGTCTGGTCCTGACCTGTCAAATAGTTTACTCGGTGTACTCCTTCGCTTCAGGAGAGAGATGATAGCTATTTCAGCGGATGTGCAACACATGTTCCATTGTTTCATTGTTGATGAAAAACACCGAAACTATTTACGGTTTTTCTGGTAAAAGGACAACGACATAGACAAAGGTCTAATAGAGTATAGAATGAGAGTTTGTGTTTTCGGGAATAGCCCGTCACCTGCTGTCGCCATACAAGGCCTAAGAAAAACTGCACAAGCTGATGATAAACCATTACAACGGAGTTTAGGGCTATGTTGGGATTTGAACACTGACCAATTCCTGTTCCAGATATATTCAGACGACAAACCAGTAACTCGGAGAGGGATACTTTCTATCATCAACAGTATCTGAGATCCACTTGGATTCCTTACTCCCGTTATCATTCGCGGGAAACTTCTGCTTCGAAATTTAATATCGGAGACGGTCGACTGGGACCAGCCTGTTTCACAAGACATAGCCCATGAATGGGAACCATGGAGAAATTCTCTTAAAGATATTGAGACTCTACGGATACCACGTGAGAAACCTTAGCAAAACAGTGACCAGAGAGTTACATGTATATTCGGATGCTTCCGAAAAGGCCGTAGCAGCCGTTGTGTACCTTAGAACGATAGACATAGCTGATAATTCACAACTTGAGGTACAGTACCTCCAACAGTGGAACTACGTTCCAACGGAGAAAAACCCTGCTGACGCAGGCACGAGATCAATATCAGCTTGTGAAATTCATCAAAGCGAGTGGCTACTTGGACCAAAACAGCTCTTGACAGCGGTCAACGAGCAGAAACCTACCGAAGACCATGGTCTTGTCAATCCAGACATGGACAAAGAGGTCAGACCAGTGGTCAGAACCGCCAAGACAAATACCGTCACAGAACGACATTGTATTGGA
Source organism: Modiolus philippinarum (assembly GCA_002080025.1). NCBI lineage: Eukaryota > Metazoa > Mollusca > Bivalvia > Mytilida > Modiolidae > Modiolus > Modiolus philippinarum. The sequence continues at coordinate 74,560 of MJUU01034759.1, forward strand.
ACAGATCGCTACGAAAGATTTTCAAAATGGTCAACGCTTGTCAGAGCAATATCGCTCCTAAAAGTCTTAGCTCGTAAACGCAGGACAATGAAAATCGACCCAACAACCTGCTCGAACTCCGATCAAAACTCAGAAGATTTCATTCTAAGATCCGTGCAATACGAATTGTACAAAGATGAGATAAACTAAATTCAACGAGTGGAGCCGCTCCCAAAGCGTAGTCAGTTAGCGAATCTCAACCCATTCATTGATGAACATGGTTTGCTAAGGGTTGGTGGGCGTGTCAACAAATCCGACCTAACCCTTAAGGAAAAGAAACCTCTTATTGTTCCTGGATGTTATTATATAGGCACTACCATGATAAGATAAAACATCAAGGGCGACATTTCACAGAAGGAGCCATAAGGGCTGCAGGATTCTGGATTACGAGTGCAGAACGCCAGATATCATCATATATCTACAAGTGTGTTATATGCCGCAAGTTACGGGGCAAGACAGAATGCCAAATCATGGCTGACCTACCTCAAGACAGACTTGAATCAGTACCCCCGTTCACCAACATAGGTGTCGACGTTTTCGGTCCCTCGACCGTAGTAGCACGTAAAACACGCGGAGGTCAAGCTAACTCCAAGCGATGGGCAGTCTTATTTACATGTTTGGTCACAAGACCCGTTCATATTGAACTGATTGCCGAGATGACTTCTTCAGCCTTCATAAATGCGTTGAGAAGGTTTGTTGCGGTTAGAGGAGAAGTCAAGATAATACGTTCAGACAGAGGAACGAAATTTGTAGGGGCTGTCGACGATTTGAATGTAGAAGCAGTTAACGTAGAAGATGGACCTATGAGAGACTACCTATATAAGTCAAAGGCACTTTGGGTTTTTAACCCGCCCCATTCATCTCACATTGATGGAGTCTGGGAAAGAATGATTAGTGTCGCCAGAAGGATCCTAGACTCGATGCTGATGAACGAGAGATATAAAGATCAAACCCATGATGTGTTAAACACGTTTATGGCTGAAGTCTCCGCTATAGACAATTCTAGACCTTTAGTACCAGTATCCACCGATTCTGAAGCCCCTTTGATTTCCAACCCGGCAATGCTACTCACTCAAAAACCGACTATGTCTATGCCTCAGACAAGCTGGGTGATTTCAGCGTACGAGATCTGTATCTCGCTGAATAGGGGCGGGTTCAAGCTCTTGCTACAATGTTTTGGGCCCGATGGAGGAGAGAATATCTGCCAATGCTCCAGAAACGCCAAAAGTGGAAAATGGTGCAACGTGACCTCAATGCGGGAGACGTCATCTTGCTAAAAGACAAGAACACCTGCCGAAGCAGCTGGCCAGTTGGTGTTATCACTAAAACCTACCAGGGATCCGATGAACACATCAGAAAAGCTGACGTAAGAGTGATTGTCGATGGAAAACCGGCAACATACCTTCGTCCGATCACGGACATGATTCTTCTTATTGAAGAAAACTGTACATAATGTATACATTTAAGTTGTACTAATAGAGGATTCAACAGTTCATTAATTTCATATTTTGTACTATGACAAGTGTAAATATTCTTATTGAAAGTATAGTAATATCCCCGGGATATTAGGCGGGGAGTGCAATGAAACAATTGTTCAAGTTATTATATTTTCCGTTTAGTCACTTCAGCTGGTATAACAGGCTAAGAATCCCCCCTACCGATTCAGGGACACTGACCCAATATTGTTTCTTTGTTCGTTTTCTTGTATTTTTCAGTTGATTGACTTGTTTTCGTCCTAGTATGGCCGAAATGTCGCTCACGTGACGTTGAGCATTTGTTAATAAATCAATACAATGATTGTAAATATAGTTAGACATACAAATAGCGTTGTAAATATAGTTAGATATACAAATAGCGTCAAATGTATTTTACCTGAATTACACTTAGAACATACACACAACGACAAAGATTTTTTACTGCCTTGGGCTAGTAAGATAAACGCACGCGGGAAAAAAAAGTACACATAGAAAAAAATATTGTTTCTCTTGTGCTTTGGATTGCTAAATATTGTTGGTAGACTTAAGCCTGGTTTAACTACCGTCAATTTACCCCTAAATTATTTATAAATCTGTATTCTTTCGTGAATCAAACGGAGTTGGCGTAATATAAATAGCAAGCTGCAATCACCTCTTGCATAATTTTGTGTTAGTCAGTCCCCGATTCTTCATAGGATACAAAGGGTTAACCTGGCTGAATCCGGTCCAGCATATTATTAAAAACCTAGGTTTATATATAATAATCTCGTTTATAAAATTATAAAAACAGCCACTGCAAAAATTTTAAAAATGGGAAGATTCTTTAGGCATAGAGATTTCGAATATGTCTGAATTATTTGGTGTTTTAAAGGACTCATGTAAAGACTCTTATTTATATAATTTTCAGTACAAATTTCTTCATAGAATTATTCCAACAAATAGTTTTCTACACAAAATTAAATTGAAAGATACCCAGTTATGTAATTTTTGTAAAACATGTAGAAACAGTTGAACACTTGTTCTATGACTGTAGAATTAAAAAACAGTTTTGGGAATGCTTTATTAGAAAACTGAAACTTCATTTTGAAAATGTAATTTTTGATAAAGAAAAAATACTTCTTGGTTTTGCTTCAGAAACGCCATTGCTGAACTTTCTTGTTACTATGGCTAAATATATATATATAAATATAAATTGAAATAAAAAAAACACTGCCAAATATTATTGAATTTCAGTGCAAAATAGAAAAGTAAAAATTATGTGAATACCAGATATCTTTGAAAAAAAAACACAATTCCTAAGTTTGATACTTTTTGGTCACCCATTAAAATTATTTTTGGCAGAATTTGATATTCTTATTTTTATGTTCCTATTTCTTTCAGATAAATTTAGCTAAATAGAGGAATGATTGTGCGAGAGAATAAAAAATAATATCTTGGTTTTTATTCTTTGTTTGAATTCCAATTGAATTGATGTAAAAACTCTTACTGTAATTTGAATATATATATGTGTTAAAACATAATAGTCAGCAACTTAGTAAAATCCCTGAATATCCTTGTCAGGTGATAATGTACAGGGAATTGTAAAATCCTGACTATTTGAAAACAAATAAAAAAGTCCATGTATGGCTATCAGAAACTTTAGAAATTGATGAGAATTTCAGATCAAAATAAAGAAAATAAGAGGTGCTCTAGGATATCATGTGATAAAGATTTTCTGAAAGTTTCATCAAATTATATTCATTGGTTAAGGAGGAGTGGCAGATACAATTTCGGACGGACGGACGGACTCAACGATGATATATACCCCGCTTTTTTCAAAAGCGAGGGTATAAAAATGCAGACATGCTCACTAGACCATAAAATAGAGTTCACAGGTAATATGGAACGCTGTCATGCACTGCCCAAAACCAACCCACATAGAAAATATCATTGATCTTACACCAATAGATAGTTTAGGGGGAGTAGTGGATACCAGGTACCTCTTGTTCTCAATTACCATCCCCACAACATAGCCACCCGCAACATTCTCTTGGATAGTTTTAAGAGCATTGTTATGGAAGACAGTTTGATGGCTGATGTTTTTCAATGGCTTTTCGTCGCGGAAAATGTCTTCGCGAGCATCTAGTCAGTAGTTACTTAATATCTTAAGTAGTGCTGGCTAATTACAGGGGCACTAAAGGATGTAAAAGACCGAGATGTGTTACCTGTCCCCATACTCTTTAAACCAACGAAATTCGAGGTCATGACAACACATTTACCATACACAATGGATACACCTGCACAACACAGAATCTGGTATATGATTTCAAATGTGGGCAGTGTGATAAGATATACATTGGGGAAACCTGATACCGACTGGGTGACAGCTTTGCGGAACACCTCCTCTCTGTCCCTAAAAATACGGCGTCGGCAATCATTTCAGACTCCCTAAGCACTGCCCAATAGATATGCAAGTAACAGTGCTAATAAAATTACATGGAGGCCAGGACAATAGACGTACGTTGGACCAACGGATTTTTTTCAGACTGGGTACTTTAAAACCCAGGGGCTTAAACGTAAAACAATCACTCTATGACTAATGAGTCTCGATGTCGTATGATTTTCAGTGGCTGAAATGTTGCTATTAGTGTACACATAATGTCAAATATTCTTTATCTATATCAAATACGTTATTTTCAAACCGTGTACATGCAATGTCAAACATGTTTTACCTGTAAACAATATATTATTTTTTTTAACTACTTCATTCTTCACGACTCACTAGACGACGACATATTTGTGGAAATTTATCGTCGACCTTTTATTTGTTTCTACTCTTTTATTTTGCCATGTTTTAGTTCAACTTTTTGTAATAAAAATGTGATTTCCTTTGTTTAGTTCTAAGACTGTTGACGAGGAATTGATTTCCAAAATGGCCATACAGCTCATTAAACGTATTGCAGTTTGAGTAAACTCAAGTGTTATGGTCTCATGTTCATTTACTCCATATCCCTTCGTAAAATATTTAATACGGGAGTATGTCTTTTATTGCAGTGTGCAGTTGGTAAAACAATTCCCCGTGGTAGAGATGTACCACTTTATTTTTCCTAGATACGGTGTACTTGCACATGAGATAATATCTCATGTGTACACTTTATTCAATTACTATTATCTAAATTTATGTAAATTCTAAAACCTAAGGATAAACTCCCTCCATCGTAGTTTTGTTCTTAGCTGTATTTGGTATTTGTGATGAAAATATGGATTTTCTTTGATTGGATTCTAGTGCTACTGATGAGGAATTAATTTCCGAAATGGCCATACAGCTCATCAAAATTATTGCAGTTTGAGTAAACGCATGTGTTATGGTCTCATGTTCATTTACTCCATATCCTTTCGTAAAATATTGTTATATAGATACGAAATAAAAAGATCATATACTTCAGAACTTTCTTCACATTTTAAATACTGTGAAAGTACTTTTATTCGTGGACATCAATTTTCGTGGTTTTAATAAATATCACTATTTCGTTGGCACTTAAATTCGTGGTTTTGAATTCAATACATTAAACTCCATGCAAAAAAGACATTTCGTTGGGAACTTAATTTCGAAAAATCCACGAAAATTGGAACCCCACGAACAATAGTACTTTCACAGTAATTATTTTGATAAATTTCTATATTATAAATGTTAACGTATGAAACTTAAATTAAAATGTATTACACAAAAACAGTGAAATGATACCATGAAGACACCTTAACCACAGTTATCTATGACATTCACACACAAAACCAAAAACATTTCTATAATCATGTTTATGTATATATGAATCCTTGATCAATTTTAAAGCCCTTAGAGTATTTTTTTCTATCAGTTGTATGAAGTAAAATTATGAAATTATGTAAAAAAAGAGTCACCCTCCTTCCAATGGGAAGGTGTTTCTGCGCTGGATATATTTGTTGTGATGATCATTGTTTATAGGAATGGCATTTTAAGAACAGAAATTAAGAAACTAACGAAAAGCCCTAGAAGACATATGAAAATAATGTTTAATTTCAAAGCCCAGAAAATATTAGAGGGAAAGTATGACATGACAGTTATAGGTATAATGACAGCATTGACAGTGCACCCAGGTGCACATGGTTCATTTCCTTTCTTCACTGTGTTCTTATATATATATGTATATATATATACACATACATATATATATATATATATATATATATATATAAAAACATCTATAAACAAAGCAACAACACCAAAATTCCCGACGTACTGGATCCGACAGGATACACACTTTGTGAGAAGAATATAATCAAACAAAAGACAAAAGTGAACAGTACACAAATAATACAGTTAATATTTCAGCCCCTATCCGGGCCTTTCTCAAAACACAATAAAAATAAAAAATAAAATCAAACAAAAACTATGTACAAAAAAGTCTAACCAAAACAATAACAGCTACATTGTAGACGCTGGTTATCACAAATGTAATACGAGATGAATGCCCGGGGGGAGATGAAGAAAAAACTTTTGTCAGTTACTGTATATCTAAAAGTATTTAACAAAAT
>MJUU01034759.1:83652-99218 GCA_002080025.1 Modiolus philippinarum
TATATATATATATATGCCACCCAAATAGCACAATAAAATAAATGCAAATTTGTGAAAAGTGTGACAAAATCAAAGTCCTAAATTTTAGGATATTTGACTTCTTATTTTGACATCGGGGACCCAAAAATATCAATTTTACTATGTTACATAGAAGAACATGTCATTATTATTTCTGAGGTTCATATACACATCAAAATGCATGCATATCTAAGAATTATTCTTTTTTAAAAGATCATTGTTTGAAAATAAAACAAATTCTATATAAGGCACCTCAATCAGAGTTGTTGCATTCAGTCAAGACATCAAAACTGGAATTTTGCACGTAAATTGTACATGTATGTTGTAAATAATTTCTCAGTGATTCTGTTGGACAATGACTAAAAGTAATTGTAAGAGTGCCTTACCACCCCGTTATTTGTATTTTTATGTCTCTTCAGCCTGTTGAGAATCGGTATAACATGACTGTAGTAGACATTTTTAGTTCAGTACATGTAGCATTGCTCGACTACTAGAAATAAATTCCGCTCAAACTGCTGCTGAGGAGGGGGTCTTGAAATATACCCCTGAAATTCTATTGCTTTTGGCAAAAAATTCCTTGGTTTGATGTACATAAAATGTCAAGGTAGTTGTAAACAGCATATCTTTCACATCCTCTACCTCCTATCCTACAATGTTTCTGATATGAGACAAAATTTTGGAAAGTGTGCATTATAACATTGAATGTTTAAAACACATTTTTCCAAAAAGGGTACGTTTTCATTCCTGTTTTATCATTCAAGAAGAAATTAAGGATTGTCACTCCAAAAGTTTATTATGTCAAGGTTTTGAAAATTAGTATCTTTATGTATTAGAAGCCTGACCAATCATCATTTTGAGCAAAAAATATTGATAGGTCATTGTACTCGATTTTGAGATATAGGTCCCTTAAATTTTTGTCGGAAACCCAATTCTTCTATATCTTTCATTTACTTTGCATCAAGGCATTCGACCTTAGAAAAACAATGAAGATATGTAAAAAATTTCATCAAAGTTTGTTAATTTTTTTTTCAAGATGCAAACGAACATAATTTTTAAAGGGGGGCCTTAGGCGATTTCGCCTAAAAATCATTTATTTCATGAAAATCTCGAAAATTTTTCATCAAATGTCACATCTAATTAATTATTTTACAATTGCAAAAAAAAAATTGCATATTCTTATATTCCTTTAATGAAAATTGAATTATTAATTTATATGACAAGTAGGATTAGAATGCTTATTTGTACTGGCAACAAGATTAAATTAATTATTTTCAAAATTGTTCACCCCCCCCCCCCCCNGAATATCAATATACAATTTATTGTTTTTTATCAAAATTCAAACCCCTTAAAGATACTGAGGCTTCTTCCTTGTATGACACTCTGTTGATGTCCTTGGTACTGGATTTCGCCTCCTATTTTGATGTCATTGGGAATGAGTACTTCTGTTTTGACAAATTTTGGATTATAGTGTTCCATATTGTTTGAATTTATTGCTGCTGATGACAAGTTACTCTTTGAAACACGTATACAGCATTATAAAAAATGAATGTTTTTTTTTCTGCAATTCGATATTTTCGTATTTCGGAACCATTGGGTAAATGCCACTGCTGGTGGACTAGAGGTCCTCGAGGGTATTCACCAGCCCAATAGTCAGATTGTCCGACATGAAAAATTTACCTTGCATTTTTTAGAAATTTACTTTTTATATCAAAATTCAAACCTTATTATTATTTCTTTTTTGACTACTTTTGGATAATGGCTTTCCCTATTATTTGACTTTAATGCTGCTGATGAGAGGTTACTCCTTGAAACACGTGTACAGCATAACGAAATTTACTGTTTTTTTTTTCTGCAACTTTGATATTTGTGTATTTTGAAACAATTGTGTTGATGCCACTGCTGGTGGACCAGAAGTCCCGAGGGTATTCACCAGCCCAATAGTCAGACTTGTCTGACATAAAAAAATTGACCTTGCATTTTATAGAAATGTACTGTTTATATGAAAATTCAAACCTCATTAAAATACCAAGGCTTCATCCCTTGTATGGCACTCGGTATATGTCATTGGTTTGGATTTGGCCTTTTATTTCTATCTTATTTGGAAATTATTATTTCTTTGTTGACTACTTTTGGATTATGGCTTTCATATTATGTGAATTTAATGCTGCTGCTGAGAAGTTAATCCTTCAAACACGTTTACAGTACCTGTTTTTTTTTCCTGCAACTTCGGATTTTTGTTAATAAAATCGTCAAAACTTTAGCGACCAAGACGAATTTGGTAATTCACGAATTAATCCTTAATAAGGGTTATTACAGGTAAAAAAAACATGGGCATTTTCCTAAAACATAGTTAAGTTAGGTGGAAAAATTAAAATAACAGTTTGCTACTCATCTTAAATAAAATGTTAGATACACGTGTTTGTTGAATCTTCAGCGCAATTAACATTAACCGAGACATCAATAAATGTCAATAACAATATAGACCCACGTCGACATAAATTTATAATATCTGGTCAATAATGTTACTTATACCTATTTTATAAGTCATGATGCATATTTCCATCGGTAGGGGTCGGGCTTTCGGAAAAGGAGGTTCCAGGCAATTTTTTCCGACCTTTTGTCAGTTTTTGGAAATCTTTCCCAGAAAAAGGTGAACCATGCAACACCCAATTCCAACTCTGGATCCGCAATGATGTCAAAAGTGATCTTTAAAATGGTGAAATTTTATAACGAACATGCAATAGGTACAGTCATCTATCATTTTACAGACTGCCCATTGTGTCATAAATATTAATGGGAAACCAGCCACAGAAAACACTCCCGTCCAATAAAAAATGTTTTTAGTGGGATTCAGTGAAAATCAAAGTGTATAGTGATAGCGATATACCTCCTGTCACAAGTATAAGCAGATGATCATTTATCGCTAATTGTGAAATTTCAAATAGTCGACGAAATATTTCTCCTCTGCATTTGGATCATATTACATTCATCTCTTGTAAGTATACCAGCATTGACAGTTACGTGTCTTAGACTGTTATCTGCGAAGGGATGTATATTTTTTTTTTTATTTCGACGTAGAGCAGCAGATTTTACGATGAATGTATTAAGTTGTTGTGTGATTCACATTACTTCATATCCCTTTACGTGAACACAAAAAATACACCAAAAAACAATTGGCGATGTGAAATATAAGTTGTCACGCTAATATCTTTGTAAATATGGTAATTTTCGGATGTCGGATGGTGAAAGTAATTATCTCCAATATAGATCTCGTTTTAAATATATCCCTGTGGATAAGCTCTGGTCATTATTTCGGTCTATTTAGATAAATGCGGGTCTCAAATTTTGTATGACCTAGGTAGTTTCTAGCTTGGGATTTGAACCTGATGACACTATAAGGAAGAAATAATAATGTGCATATTTAAGTTTTGTATATACAATGCAGGCTACATATTTTGCTCATATGTCCATGGCTATAATATATCTGCAAGTGTAGCTCCATACAAATACTTGGTTGGCAGTAAACCATTTAAAAATATCTAAAAAAGTCAAGAGTCTATTCGAAGGTTATCTGTTTTTAGGGTTGCTCTGATTGGAAAGTGTGAAATTTAGTAAAAGAAAGACTGGCTTAAACTTTATTCAAAACTTGACTGCACAAATCATTCTGTGTACATTTTGCATTCATCATGTTCATTCAGACAGCAACCTTTGTTATTTTGTTGAAACAAAAATCGTTTTTTTGGGGTTTGATGATAAATAACTTCCTTTATTTAGTCAACACCATTTAAACATGTTGTCTCCTTGCAGATGTTGTCTCCTTGACATTTACCCCATTTCCTTTCTTTTTCATGTGTATCAATGTCTCCGGTTAGTACATTATATCAAATATTCTTATTTTATGATCTTGTGTATTTGACACAGTATGTTTATTGCACAATAAACATTTTTCACCTCTACACACGTGTAGTACGTATGGCCTTATTATTCAGTAAATGCTTTGGATGTGTAGGTGTACAAACTTATATAAGCTGTTTTCATCAATTACGGATGTAAACATAACTAGCATTTTGAAGTCTAAAAATGTTAAGTTCCCGTATGATCATATTATAAAATTGCCATTTAATTATGAAAAAGGTGTAAAAATATTATATATGAATATAAAATTAATTTATCATAAAGCTTGATAAGAACGTATCGTTCACTCTTTAATACAACAGATATCACTACCAGTTACCGTAAATCAGTTCAAACTTAATTGAAGCAGTTTCACCCTCAAATGAAGTTGGTAATAGCTTGGTCGGGTTGGATGGTTTACTTCCATATGTGTGAGAGGGGAAAAGTAGCCAGTGTGTAACACAACGTGTTGTGCATCTTCAGTCACAACGTGACATTCTCGTAGTAAAATCCCTGCTACATATGTATAGGTAAGGGACTTTGGGCATATTTCTTTTAACAACTTGAAAGCTTACCTAGATACAATACATAACTCTTGTAATATTTTTTTTCATTTCAAACTAGTATCCTTATTTCCGTAATAAGAATATTGTATCCTATTGTATTGTGGTTCCTCTACGCAAGAATGGATTTGCCATGTGATGGTCCCTTCACAATACTGGAGACAATTTCAATATATTCTTTTTTTCAATACGATACGTATCCTGAGTTCCCGATCTTAAATGTAGCAGTGCTATTCATATCTTATTCAACTTAAATCCAAATTCGGGACAATAATGTCTGAAAGTAGATGTAGATCGAACTATCCTATATCCATCTGGCTTTCTTGTGAATGTTTTGCATAAGTTAAAAATAAATAATTAGCGATAAATGAAATATCCATTTCATTAACATATCAAGTATTCCTCGATGTGTTTGATTACTATCCATCTATATACGTTCAAAATGAATGTACCATACTGAGAAGTCACGAATGCCAAAAACAACAAGACGCAAACTCTTAACATTGATTGGACAAATTTCAGCCGACATTTTTTTTATTGGTCAAAACCATTGTCATTTCCTTCAGTTTTCACAACGTGGGCATTAACGTCTCGGATTTCAAACAAGCCAAACCCATCCTGTCCTTTTTTTTTTGTTGTATGCTCAAAAAAAAAAGAAAAAAAACATCTCGAGATTATCATCCAACTATGAATGACAAAGGATGGGTTACAATAAGGTCGTTTTCCGGCCCACCTAGAATTTTGATATAATATTATTCAGTGAAACCTACAATATATGTAGTTTAAGATTGAACAATAAAATATCAAAACGCGCATGTGTATGTCACGTGATCACGTGATTTTACTAGTACTCATGTCAAAAGAATAAATAGAGTATGAAAAGAATAAAAATGGCATATTGCCAAAACAACAATGAACTTCACTTTGTTATTAAAATGATATGCAAATGGTGCTATTCTATCCATGATATAATTCTTTTGTTAATCAATGTCTTTTTTGAAAGGGAATAATACAGTTTAACACAGATTACTCTTTGTGAAATAATCTACATAAAAACTTCATTTTTCGAGGTAAATGGAGTACTCTGCCATGCCATTTTTGATATTGTCTGACATTACTCTCAATTTGTGCTCGTATCACATTTTTTCATATACTTAAACACATATTTTTATATTTGATGCAAGATATCACGTAAGTGGGCTTAGAAAATGATTTTGTCGACTTCGAACGCTTGATCGGTATCAGCATATGCTTAACCCTTAAAATTCTTGTTTGATTTTCGAATTGTTTGCCTCAAATTTAAACAGTGAGACATGGATTGTTGCAATGTGGATATTTTTGCTTTATTTGGTGCAATTAGAGAATATGTGTATTAGGTATTGAGAGATTTTCAGATGGATTATACCAAGGGGACCTGTTAAACTAGAGATGCATGCATCTATTATATTTTAATTCAGAAAGATGATTGTTAGATTCATATATTTAAACATCATTTCTGTCCAGGTGTTACCTCTATATGAAAGTTTTAAGGTCTCCTGTAATATATCGAGAAGGGAAACCTTTTTTAGACAAATTCTTCTTAAACTACAGTTATAAAACTGAAGATATATTATATAAATGTAACATGGGAAAAACTAAATTGAAAATACTAAGAAATTGATAAATAGATGATCAAATTTCTTCAGAATAGTTTTTGACTTATGCCGAGATGATGCTTTAAGGCGATTGATTATGCCACGGCTCATAAATATTGTTTCAAATCCACAAAAACATAATTTTGTATCGGGGAAAACAATTAAGGAAAAAAATAACAATATAAATATCATCTACTTTTTCAAACCAGATGTTCTTCAGCTTATTGTGCAAATTTCCAGGTAAGAAAAAAAAGCTCATTCAAGGTATAGAATACAAGCAAAACTACATCCGTGTTGTTTATCTTTGTGTGTGTGTGTCTTCAGTTTTTTCTTTTCTGTGTCGTACTCATGTTGTGTCTCTGTCTCTTTTTTGTGTCCGATGTTGTCATTCTGTTCTTGGATTATTCGTGTTTGATTGAAGGTTCGGTTCTCACTTACTTTACTGAGAATTTTGATGTGCATAAAGCCTTATTATGCATATAAGTATCAATCAAACTTTGACAAATGAGATAAATCACAAATAGAATATCATAAATGCACGGAATTTTCACCTTAATTTTTTTTCAGTTTTTATATCACTTGAATGAGGAACCAGCTTGGCATTTTGGATGCATTATTCTTATTAAATGACTAATCTCTTGTAAAATTATTAGCCTGGTTCCGAATGCAAGGCAGGGTTAAAATTGAGTTTGAATATATCCCATGTTGACATTTTTTTCCATAGGCTACATGTTAATTGCCATGAAGAGGGGTATTAGAAATGAGCGTATTTCGGTGGAATGGAGCAATATTTTGAAAAAATCAAAAAACATATAATAAGGTTAAAAACTACAGATGTTCTCGTGTTGAAAAGTATCAAAGAAATTATGCTTTGACTAAATTTATTTTTTGGCAAATCAGTGGGCCGATTTAAGGACTTAATCCAACCCATCCTTTACATGTTGTATGATAACGCGTATATAACATCAAAATTAATGTCATACTGAAAACTTCATCGGCTTGGCAAGAGACGAGAAAGGAGATATACCGTCGAGAATATACCAGTCTGTTAAGGTAATTAAATATTCAAAACGATTATACGGAAAAAGAATTTGACGTTTCATAATATCAAAAACTTTGTCCAATTTTAGATACTAAAATTGTATAGTACATAATGAAATTCTTTGAATGGTAGGTTTAATGTTTGTCGAATGTATTTAAAATTGTATCCGCATCGAGAATAACCATCAATTATTGACTATACATGTTTAGCAATAATTATAATTAACTTGTATTTACTGCATAAAACAATAAACAATAACGAACGCTTTATATTTTTTTTTTCTTGCAAAACACTGGACTTGCAAAATAATGCATAATAAATCACATAATTTGGATCAGTATGTAAATACATGGATTTGAAAAAAAAACTGTTAAATAATAATCAAAATATTATAACTACCCCCCCCCCCCNAAAAAAAAAACAAAAAACAAAAACAAAATAAAAAATAAATAAAAAACGAACAAAAAAACCAAACACGATAAAAAAAAAAAATACCAAAAAAAACTTAAGTCAAATTATGTAGAGCAATGTCCAATTGCAATTCGACAGTAGGTGTGTGTATACTGATATAGTTTTTTGTTCAAAATAAATTGTACAAGACCGTTGTACAAGACTGTTGCGCCATTATAGCGGGCGCGGACAGAATAAAGTAGACTGGGAGAAATAAGTTAAGGAGTGGGAGAAAGAAGAAAGTGACTGGGACAAATGAGAAAAGGAACAAGAAAGAGGGAAGGGAAAAATAAAATGAAAGCAGACGGGAAAAGGGAGAGAGGGAGAGAGGAGACAACCAAGAAAACGGCTTATTAATGCCAAAAGACTGATTGATTGATTGATTGAATATTGTTTAACGTCTACTCAGCAATATTTCAGCTATATCAAGACGAGAACAAGTTTGTTGATAAATAATCACTTTGGGGTATGGAAATGGCCATGGGACGGGAAATTCTGACTGCCACTGGAAAAGTAGGGTGAAATCGTCAAGGGCGGGGAATTTAGCCTTGTAGCCGATCACCTACGGACCACCCCAAAAAGAGCTTGCTACAAGGGTTCTTTAACGTGCAGGAAGCGTGGCATTCCTTCCGAAACGTGGACCTGAGTTTACATCCCATCCGAAAGATGGGTTGTGTATTTATTAATCCCGCACAACCACGGAAAGGGTCCTATTTCTGTATCCCGGGACCCTCGGGGTCAGCCTCCGTTTAGGAGGGGTCACACCCCGCAAGCCGGAGATACTGGGTCCTATTTCTATATCCCGGGGTTCCCTCGGGGTCCTCTGTTAGGATGGCTCATACTCCAAACTCAGAGGATGCTGCGGGCCTATTCTTCAGCCGGGACCGCGCACGGCGGAATGCCAAAAGAATGTTCATTGACCTTAAATAGAGCTTCCGATGAGCACCATAGACCATAGAACAAAACCAGTCAATCCGTGTTATCTTTCTAACCGAAGTTGACGGATGAAACTACGCAGCGTAGTTAAGGCTAATTTCAGACGTTTTATTAAGGGGAAGTAACTCCGCAAAATATGAATATTCATTATGTGATTGCAGACGTCATCACAGCGTGTACGCCATAGTGAATTGATCCTTTGACATTTAAGAATACTTTAAAGTGATGTGTACACCATCTAATATGATTTGTCAATGCTTAATAATGTTAAAGGTGAAATGGTTTTGAAAAAAAGTAAGGAATTATTTGTGTAATAGTTGTTTCTTTGTTTGCGCATACGTAATTAGAAGGCGGGGCTTCATTTCCTTATATGGAAATCGGTGTTGATCAGGAGCTTGAAATTCAATCGAACAAGGAAGTTGAACTGTGGAGTGTTGATCGATTTTTAGGTAAGAAAACTCGAAAAATACAGCTATCACAAGATTTTTATGAAGATCGAACAGGAAAGATTTTACAGACATGGACAAAAGTGATCGTTACTACTGTGGAAGCAATGTCAAAGCTGAAGAACATTGTAAAAAAGGGGGAGGGATCACACGTGTTTTGACTATAAATGCTAATGTTTAAGATATGAAAGAATGAGAATATGGCTTCGTTAGTGCGAGTCAATCAATCAAATGATCAGTTCTTGTGTTATTTAATGATTTAGGGTCAACAGACGAGTGAAAAGCCATAGTATGTGCTGCATGGACATGATGGATGGGCATGGCTTACGAAGCCAGAGATGTTTTTTTGATATAATTTGCCTGCTTCCGAGGCAGGCAATATCAAAAAAACATATCTGACTTCGAATCCCAAAAGGGATTAGGGTATGGCCTTGGTTAGTCCGGGTGGGTAGATAATTCCTGGACCTGGGTTTATATTACACTGTTACATGACTGTCGATAAATCATATTTCTAATATTTGTACAAACACTTACAGGTACAGCATGTACAGGAGAATCTGACTTAAATTGTCAAACATGGAAAAAAAACCTTATTTTTTTCACAATATACACTTTAGGACTCGGTTTGAGTTACATGTACAAGTAGTTACAATATTTAACCTTCAGTCCACTGTTGCTTTTATATAAATGGTGGTGACTAATACTGCATTCAAACAGGATGTGCAAGTTGGATTGAATTTAAATTAAAATGCTAACCCTTTCATGCCTGTCCAGACATCTCTTGTTTCTCGATTTGAAATGAAATGCACATTCCAATTCCAATTCAGTACGTAAGTATCCAATTCGCATGAACATGAATTGAAGTTAATTTGGACATCATGAATTTTTGAATGGGAACTGCAAATCCCTTTGTGACAAGGTTAGGACACAGATCATTTTCCAAAGTGTATACATGTAATTCGTTCAAATTGACTAAAGCAAATTCAAATGGAAGTATGTTCGAATGTATACGTAGCATTAGATTGTCATATCACAGACACTTGTAGTAGTAGAGCTGTAGTTCTCAGTGCAGTGGTGAATCCAGGGGGCAGGGGTGTCCCTCTTGAGTGGGAAAATATTTAAAATTCAAAGTTTTTTTATGCCCCGCCACAAAGTGGAAGCTAAGGGGCATATAGATTTACGCTTGTCCGTATGTACGTCCGTCCGTCTTGATGTTAAATTGTGCGATTAGGTCTATAAATTGGCAAGCTCTTGTAGTATTTTGATAATATTACATCAGTACATGCACCTTGATTAGTACTACCAGATTCACCAACAATTAGCTATATAGGGATCCGTGACCTACATTTTACGCTTGAGTGACTTTTGTTAAATTTTGCGCACAGTATAGGTTTCCAGATGTTTGTTGTCTTACATGTATTTTACGGAAGAAATAGCTACTTGCATTCGATCAAAACAGTCTGTGCCAAAAACATTTTCATTCACTAGCCCGAAGGGGCTAGTAAGGTCCTGTGTTGTACTAGCCCGAACTCAATTTCACTAGCCCTTATAGAAGATTCTTTGTTATTAAGGTACAATTTTAACTAGCCCACCGGGCTAGTGACTTCAAATTTTTACTAGCCCGAGACTGGTTTTACTAGTCTCGGGCGTAGGGCTAGTGGCTAAAGGCACAGACTGTCAAAATCAAAGATCGGGGTATCTTTATTGTAAGAAATTCTTCGTCTTATTCTCTTGTTTCGCTCTGCTCCACTCGAGAAAAGACAGAATTTCTTACATTCATGAAAGATACCCCGATCTTTTATCTGCTCTCATGTAAGAAGCTATTATTCTTATTCATGTTATTTAAAGATATTTTGTAGTTCCTTACTCGTATGTTCCAAAAATAAAATAAATATGATGTTCTCTGATCATCTTTTTCTGTTATTTGTCTTTGAATAACAGGCCAAATTCAGTATTTTTCAGCAATATTTACTAAAAGGTTATATAGGGAACTCTTACTGCTTATACATAGTTATAATCCCACTTGTGAGTGGGTGGTATATTGTAATACCCTTGTCCATCCTTCAGTCCGTCCATCCAAAGTTTAGGCCTTAAAAAATAATACCTGTGTTTCCTGTTGAAATTTGGCATGAAAGTAAGAATCATCTTTTATAGTTGCCTCAAGAAGTGTGAGCGTTGTAAGTTTAGCTTTTTATGTAAAATGGAGAAAAAATATATTTTGTAACGCGATGTAGTGGCATTAATTACAAGAAATCAGCTCCTGCAGGACAACTTCTTCACAATTACGGATAAAGAGACACTTGACACTGAGTCTACAAGAAAAATAATAAACCCCTTTTTGTACACAAAATATTTACTTTTTAACAATGAAACATCAAAAACTTATCTGGCATATTCTGTTGATGTGGATTTTCTGCGAAAAAACGTTCTACAGCCTACAGATAGAACCGTAAGACAGATATTTCAGGCGCACAGGTTCTTATACTGTGGTAAAGGCATTTCTGGGTAACTCTTTATGGTAGGTCAGTCATATTTGGTTTGTTGGTTGGTCTCATGTAATACATGACTGTCTGCTATATGTTTTTTGTCTGTGACCTCAATTTCACAGTCTAGTGAACATGTTAAGTTTTCAGTATCTATTAGTGGCAGGTCAATAGGTGGATGAGACCTAATTGTTTATTTACCAATAGCCAAATCCATCAAATTTGCAATCTTGAGATAAATGAAAGTAAATTAAGGTTATATTCTAGATATATTTTTAATTTTATTTGTTTTATTGTCTGGATTAAATATTATTTTAAATTCATTAAGCATGGAAACATTTAAAATCAAAGCTTCTGTAGTATAATAGTAGTACATCCATTTTTTTAGTGGAAAGTGTCAGTTCAAATCTGACCAGAAGCCAAGAATTTGTTTCCATGTACATTTCTCTATTTTCACATTTTAAGGTATAAAATAGTTTTCAACCATTTTGAAGATTTCAATTTCCAAGTGAATGTTCAACTAATAAAATATCTATTAAAACAAAATAATTTATAGCATGATTTGAAATCCATCAACAAATAAATGCCTACTTATAATATACATGTTATATGTGGTTCCAGGTATTGAGCTCAAAATTTTTCGGTATTATTATCTGATTGTGGTATGGCATATCCTTGCTTCTATTTGACAGATCATTATCAAAATTTAGTAAATGACAATGTTCCTTGGACCATGCATAAGCTTAGGTGATACATGTACCTTATTTTCTTGACTCTCCCAGTTTTAGAAAGTGGCTGAGAAAGGGTTAAATTGGATCTCGAGAATTGTATGTATTCAAATATTTGGTGGTAGGATCTTTGTTACCCTTATCAGATTTTGATGGTGTTCTTTGGAAAATTCCAACTGACAGTATATCAATAGATTTTGTACCGCATTAACCATTTTTAATGTATTAAGGCTTAAGTCAATGGCATATTATCAGGAAATTTTTCAGATTTGTAGCTATATAGTCTGATTTACAACATACATTTTTTTAATGAATTCCTCAAGAAAATCAATATGTCAATTCATAACCAGCTTTTGTTTAAATTTTAACCATTTAGAAGTTGTACGTGGCTAAGATCTTGTTTTTGTGAAGTAACTTAAGTTTTTATTTTTCATTGAATTTTAATGGGGCTTTGTGTCTTTGGATTCTTCAGAGGGTCAAATCTTGACAAAGTACATGTATCTAAATTTCATCAACTGCTCTCACTATTACAAGAATGAGCTTTTGTCATCACTCGGTGTCTGTCTGTCCATCATTAACTTTTCACAAAGATCTTCCCTCTGGAACCACTGAGTCTATTTGAACCAAACTAAGTCACTATAGTCCTTGGGTGATCCCCTTTACAGTTTGTGGTTTTTATGTTCCTACCTCATCCAAGGTGGCTTGAACCAGCATGGAACATAGTTTAAATAGGGACCCTATGAGAAAGCATTGAAAGATCTACTGCTCTGAAACCACAAAGCCTTTTGGAACCAAACTTAATCACAATAGTCCTTCGATAGTAACCTTCAATGTTATTGATTTTTGTCTCGCCCACGACAAAAGTCGCGGAAAGCGAGACATAGGCGTGCAAAGTATGACGACGGCGTTAACTTTTACTAAATACAGGATATTTTGAAAACCCTTTTATGTAGGAACATCATATTTGGTCCAGTGGTAGAACTAATCAAGTGCTACGTGACGGGCATAAAATTATGTGACCTTGACCTCAATTGCATAGTCCAGTGACCACGTAAGTTTTTCTGCTTAAGTCCATTTCTCCATTACTACAAGTGGTAGGTTGATAATACATATATTTGGTATGTAGGTTGGTCTTGGGTAGTACATGTCAGTTTTGGCAGGTAAATTTTGTCCTTGACCTCAATTTTACGGTTGAGTTGCCACATTAAGTTTTTCTGCTTAAGTCCATTTCTCAATAATTACAAGTGGTAGGTTGATAATATTTGGTATGTAGGTTGGTCTTGGGTAATACATAACAGTCTGGCAAGTAACTTTTGTCCTTGACCTCAATTTTACGGTTGATAGGCCACGTTCAGTTTTTCTGCTTAAGCCCATTTCTAAATAACTAGTAGGGGTAGGTTGATAATATTTGGTATGTAGGTTGGTCTTGTGTAGTACATGTCACTCTGGTAGGTAACTTTTGTCCTTGGCCTCAATTTAATGGTCTATGAACATATTAGTTTCTCATTATCTGATAGTGGTAGGTCAATATTTTGTATGTTGGTTGGTCTTGGACAGTGCTTGACAGTCTGCCATATGACTTATGCATGTCACCTTATTTTCACAGTCTAGTGAGCATGTTCAATTTTCTGATACATGTAGTTCATTTAGATTTCACATCAATTTAGAGGTCAAGTAGGGACGGGCGAGACATCTTTTAGGGTCCTCACTCGTTATGTTTATGGCCGGGAAAATAAGTTGACAAAGGACCCTTCGGGATTAGTGCATTCAGAAGTCTTCTTGGAAAAACACATCAATGGTCACAATAGTACATGTACATGTATATGGGTCGCCCACTTTAGAAAAATTGTTCATACTCATCCAAGGTGGAAGCCAGTGGCAACATTACATTGGACTGATTGCCTCTTGGATTATCAGAAGGCCATGATCCAGGTGAGCCATACAGGCTCTTGAGAGCAACTTGTTTTAAGGCCATAGTATTAAAAAAAATCCTAAAGGACAAGGTGCGATAAGGGGTTGATTTGGCCCAAGATTCCAGTGAATTTATAAGTTGCCCCTCAAAATTATCTTTCACGTTCGTTTCAAAGTTGAAATATCATTTCCAGAAAAAATACAAAAGTTAGAACCAATGACGTCACAGAAGGTACAGTTCTGACGTCATGAAAAGGTTACTTTTTAGCATTTTCATAGAAATATACAGAATTTGGCAGATTTTCGAACAGTTTTCCTAACCGTAAATATCGAGCATATTCAAGAACCAATTTGATGATTTACCAACTTATTGGTACACATGAACTGAACCTCTCATATAAATATTTTTGTGGTTCTTGCATGTGCTCTATATATCCTATGCAGAAAAAGTAGTCAAAATTGGTCAAATTTGTCATTTTTCGACAAAATCTTCAATTTGTCCCTTCTTTTACATTCAAAAACTCAGTAATGATACATCAATGTTTGAGAAATGTTACTGTTTTCTGAAAAGCTATACCCATAGAATATTTCAATGAGAAAATTCTATGAATTTATCTAAATTTATTTTTCAGGCCAAATAAGACCCTTACTGCCCCTACTCCTTTTCATTCAACTTTTTGAAAATTAGGACAGGCAGCTTAATTTTTATCTTTCAAGTTTTTTATCAGTTTTAGTGAAAATGCTGTCACTTAAATTTTGAAAAAAAATGAAAAAAGAACAGCCCTGACTTTCACTGACTTTTACCAGTTAAAACTGCAGTTTATCACAGTGATATTACATGCATGTCCTAAGGGTAATAATATTTATATCTGTGATTTTTTTTAGCACTGTATGTGTCACTGTAGTCTTTCAATATTTTTTGTGTGGCCATTAAAACTTTGATTTTATATTTGTTGTCATCTTGAGTTGTCATGAAACTGTTTCTGTATTGACTGAAGTTAAAACAACAGTGCTTTCAAGTTTTTGTGAAAGAAATATGTGAGATTTATGGAAAAAAATCAAAGGAAAATGCCAAAAAGCATGATTTTGCTGCATGGAATATCATGAGAATTTTCAACTCACTCTTATGTTGCCATACACTGTGTCAAGAAATTTGAAATCTGAACAAGGGACTCTGGGAATGGGCATGGATTATAAAAAAATAATTTGCTTCCCAGTTGTTGGGAAAAATATAATGTTTGCAATTATGTAAAAAAAATGTGTTTTCATTTGGTGAGAAAAAAATGAACTGTTGTCAACATGCCATGAAAAAATAAATAAATTGTTTTTGTCATAGGTGAAAATAAACGATTAATGTGTAGTTAAGTCCATGAACCACCCCAATTTTTCAAATGGTCGCTGCCTTATTAGTAGTCCGAGATTCCTCTGCCGTCTAACGGCCTTTTTTCGACTTGCTGGGGC